>VDFB02000015.1:458290956-458362371 GCA_007258455.2 Sequoia sempervirens | reverse complement strand
TCATACACAAATGCTTAGCACAACTAGAATAATTTACAAATTAACATTACCTCTGTTTAATTAATGAATCTTAATATTAAAACTATTTTAGGTGTATCATGAAATTTGGAAATTTAGTTTAGATGGGTTTCATATTATCCTTCTTTATGAAACCAATCAAGTACAAAAATTGATAAATATCTACATTCACTTCAAATTTAGTGAAACTTAGAAATAAGAACATGTTGATAGTCTCAAAATAGACAAAATAGTATTAAATAACTATGCATTCATACTTCATGAGTGCTAGGAACTATAACGTAATATTAATAAATGACACCAACCAAGTGATTGTTAAAGTCAAAGTAGATGAAGTATATCATGGAAATAACACACTAGGAGAGAATCAAATTGAGTACATAACATAGGGAAGCCACATTTCATAACAAAAATCAAGAATAAATTGAACATGTATTCATAATGTTTCTTGGCTAAGGTTTTGGTGTTTAATACATAATAGCTTTACCTCTATAGTTTAATAGTTAAGATGACACAATACAACTATATAAATCCAACTACCATGTGGTGGCATCTAACCAACACATAATAGTATAATATTATTGTATAAAGAGGGATAGGGGCACTACCTCACCTCCTACCTTAAGTTCTTTATGTAGATAACCCCTCAACCTTGATCCACTAGACTCTCCACATCATTTACACTTAACTAGATATGGTTATATCAAATTATGCATAGGGTGACTAAGAACATATGGGAATAGGTGGGACTCCATAAGCTTCATCTATTACCACCATTTATAATTAACCTATAATTAACCACTTACAAAACAAGGTGTTCTTTAACCACTTACAGAGTCAATAAAAATTATCCCAAGGATTACAAAAAATTAAAGTTTTTTGAACTATAAAGAATTTGTAATCTCTAATTATCAAAAAATATTTATAAGTTACCATGTAGTGATATATTAGTAACTAAATAGACTCTCTAGCAGAGTCCAACTCTGTAGAGCTGTCTAGAAGAGGATGATTAAAGAGCATAATTTCATAGTGTTTGTATGAAATGAATCGAAGCTTAGTGATAGTCTTGTAATAGTTTATTTTTATCAATATAAATCTCTAGATTAGTGACTAAATAAAATTAAAATATTAATCCTATGATAGATACATTATCTAGCAACAATTACAACCTTATGATAATTCAATTAGCAATGAGTAACCATGATAATGTTTGACTATATTTCATTATCGCAATGCAATAATGATAGAGAGGTGAAATTTAAAGATATCCAAGACTCAAGCAATTGATTAGGTGAAAATAGGGAGTTAGATCCAAATACATGAGCAAGAGGATATACCACAAATTTTTCCACACTAAATCACTACAATTATGTGTATGATAAGACACAAATAACAATAAGAAATGATACTTAACTATTATAGTGACTATGAGGGAAGTTTTTAGGGCATAAAAAGATGCATACCTTGTCAAAAACTTGATGTTTTTAGGCTATAGAGGACTCATTCGCCTTCAATGGCGAATGGTTCCTTGTTAGAGTTTTTGAAAATGAGATCAAGATCATGTTCCTTGATATTTGCACTCTCAAAATCCTAGTTATCAATTTTTTGGAAGTCTATAGATAATTTTGTAGCTTGAATTCTTTGATTTTCACTTTAGATGACAACTTTTGCAACTTGACAACTTTGACAATTTTGCTCCAAACATGCTCCACTTCATCTTCAACCTGTAAATCTACAATTACACATTCAAGGGAAGAAAAAAAATTTGTTTGTTAGTGAATGGGGGTTTTCCTCAATCAAACCCCTTGTAGGTAATTAAACCAAATGATGAAATATAGGAATGGAGCATGAAACATGAAATAATGCAATTGATATCACCTTGGATTATGTCTTGTGAAACAAATCTATAATCTAACTTGTAGTGGCCATGAAGAATGTAGGTCTTGGATGTGAAATGATGCTTGTAAATAGATCCCCAATGCAACATTAACTATCTTAGCTCGACAACATGAATGAATGCATTGAACCTTTTTCATGATGAATTGATCTTGAATTGTTGCAATAGACTTCTGAAATTTTCATTGAAATGCCTTATGAAAGCTCTTGAAATGATCTACAATTCTCTCTTAAAATTTCTAGAATGCTTCATAAACTTGCTAGATCTTGTTAGGAGAAATAATGTGAATTGACCCCTTATTTATACTAAATTAGGAGATTAACCCTGAAATTAAAACAACTAAGGCTAATACTAGATTTGGAAGAAAAATTTATTAAATCACCACTAGAATCAAATTTGAAAAGGGGGTCCCCATTAAGGGAGGATCCATTCGCCACCTATGACGAATGGGTCCTAGCTCCCTTTTCTAGGACCTAACCCCAAGGGATGGAAAGAGTATTAACAACTCATTTTAGACCAACTTTGAAAGGGGGGTCCTATTAAGGGAGGACACATTCATCACCTATGGTGAATCAATCCTTGCACTATTTTCTAGGACCTTAATTTTCCCAACTAAGTGTTTTATTATTTAAATCATGGGTTTCAGGATAGATCTTAGGGAGGTGTCAAAAATAAGGTTTAAATTTGAATTAAAGGGGCTTAATTAACTCCAATTAACCACAATTAATTAAGACTACCCTAGGTAAATGTGAAAGTGCTTTGTACAACACTTTACAACACCTAAATAAGGTACAAATTTAACTGCATTTTATTAAGAGGGGTCCCATTAAGCTTAATTAAGTAAATAAATCATGGAAAAGTGTGAAAGTGTGTTACAACACTTCACAACACATTTGAAAATGATCAATTAAAGCATGTTTTAATCAAATAAAGGTCTTAAAGTGATGTGAATGTTTACAACACATTACAACACTACTCTAAGAGACCATTAATTCAATTTTAATGTCAATTAGTAAACCAAGTAAGGGAAAAAGGCTACCTTTCCATTACTACATTTTTCCCCCACTTTAGTCTAAGGATGGACCCATGTCAAACTCACACTAAAGTATACATCTAAGACACTTAAGTGTGCATCAATAAAAAAGATACATAATCATACGCTATCAAAGGCCAAGAAAAATAAAAAAATAAAAAAGCAAGCACAACCTTTCCAACACGATGTGGACAGAGGATGTTTTTATCAGTAACATACACTACTCACTCTGGGGTAGTGGAACCTCAATCTGTCCACTAGGTGAGTTGTCCCATCGAAGTGATTTAGTGAGAAACTCATGCCAGTGTGTTGACTTCTACCTGTACAATGAGAAATTCATGCTAGTGTATTTGATTCTCATTATACTAACCATACCAAAGTTATCCTCCTCATAAGTTCAATAAGGAACCACAGTGTAATGCTTTTGTAGATGCTTTTGTTATGTAATTTTTTTTAAAAGGGTATTTTCCTTTGTTCATGTGTAATGTCTTAAAGTTGCACCCCTTGCAATTTCGCATACATATTTGCATCAAATTTAGTGTTCATTCCTTTAGCACTTGTGTAGGCTCATTTTAGCCCTTGCATTAGGCGTTTTCCCTCTCAAGATTCTCTAGACCCCTTTTCAGTAGCTGCCTTTATGTGTCAGGTTTGCATCAAACCTTACGATTTTCCAATTCTTGTCATTTTGTAGCATGATATGTCTAGAAACTAGCATGTCACATGGATTTCTACACACCATGCTAGCACCCTACAACATTTCAACGTTCAAATGGTCATTTCTATGCATGTTTGCCACTTTTCATCTACTTTTTCTAGTGGTAATGGCTTGGGATACCTTGTAATCACCCAAGAAGCTTCTTTTTGCTCCTCTTCTCTCCTTAAAGGCAATATTTTGAATTCATTTGTGCCTCTAGCTTCACTCTAGCTCCTTGGCTTCTATCTTTTCCCTCTTTTCTCTCTTGCTTGCACAAATCTCTCACTTGTTATAGCAGCTTCAAGCACCCTCAAGCTCTTACAACACTCCTTACAACACTCTTGGCTCTTGCAACTCTCTTTGTCTCCCTCTTTGGATTCCTTAAGCCTTTCAACTCTATCTCCTCTATCTTGTGCTTGCAAGCATCCTAGGATTTCACACCTCCCCTAGCTATTGCGTCTCTACTTTATGATACAAATTCTCCTCCTCGAGTGGGGATTTCTTTTATAACCTATATTTTATAATACAAGTTCTCCTCCTCAAGCAAAGTTTTCTTTTATCACTCATTGCATTCTATATCTCTGTATCTATTTGGTTGTTCATGGAGGTGTGAACACTAAAGTAGGGGTTTGACTAAGGAAAACTCTTATACAACCCCAACACTTTCTCTAGATCTTATACATTTAGGTATTGAATACTTTCATTTGCTCGAGGCTTCATTACATGGGCTATTGTGAGAAGTTTCTTTCTCTATCCTCTTTAGTTCCATCATTTACTTTACTTTATTTTAGTTCTATTACTTTTTGTTGCTTTCTCACATTCTAAATGATCTTATCGATTAGAATGCTAGTGGTCACTTAGCTATTTTCTTTGATAAACTCGCTTCCTGGTCTATATGGACATCAACATGCTAGAGAGACGTTGACACCACACTGTCATCCTAGACCCACATTGTCATCCTTTGGATGAGAGCTCGTTAGTCTGTCCAAAAAATCTTTGTGACTTGCTCTTTTTGATTCTAGAACCCTCGCATTGTTCCTTGAGGTAGTTTAGGGTAGTTTGCTCTGTGAGGCTCTCTAAATGAAGAGAATTTGTGAGCCATGAATCCCCCATCTCTACATTTTGGTGAACCTAATGTGAAGTGAAGTATTTCTAAAAAACTAGGAATTTATTTACCCCAACTTGGTGGGGTCATAAATTTTGACTCGGTGCTTAGAATTTAGAACCATTTAAACCATTGGAAAGGTCTCCAAGAAGACTAATTCAATCCCTAAATACAATGATTTTGGTTATCAAAATTTAAAGACTGACACAAGTTTCAACCCCAAATTTTTCTCCAAAGGCCTCCGAAAATGCAAATTACTAGAACCTAGAAAATACCAAAAGAAATAGAAAATCTAGAATCTTGATTTTTCTTAGGTTTGTCACCAAAATGAATTTAATATCTTCTTTTATGAGTTCAATATCTAGTTTTATTCAAATTTTTAATGATGTTTCATTTCATGCATGTGATAGTGACTTGGCTTTTCCCATGTCACTTGGTATTTTTGATCCTTCTCATGAAATTCCTCATGCTTTGGAGGATATTTTGTTGCAAGAAGATGAAATCATTTAAAAATTTCTTAATGTTACTCTACCTTCTCTCCATTCCAATGCACTATATTCCAAAGATGATGAATTTGTGAATGATGAATCTCCTTCCATGGTTGATCCTCCTCAAATCAATGTTGAGAATATGTCTTCAAATAATTATTCCACTAGTTGTGATGATTCTGTATATGTAATCTATGTCTATACTACCCCTCAAAGACCTAAGAGACTGGTAATTTATCTAACTATAGCTAATCCTTCTCCTAAAAGGATTTGTTCTATTGATAGTGTCCCATTTGATAGCGATTCTCTTGATCTTTCTATGGCCTCCTCTTACAAAGTAGTAGACCATAATTATGAGAATGGAATGAATAAACAACCAAGCCTTCCTCAAACACTTAAACCTACAACTAAAGAACCTAGTGATTACAATCTTGATGAGCAACTTTGAGCTACTCCGACTAAGATCTCACTGTGGGACTTGCTTCAGTCTACACCAATTTATTAAGGAATTATTTAGGAAGACTTGCAAAATATTCTCTTGCCTACCTCTACTAGGCCTATGGATGTCAATGTTTTGATGGATTATATTCGTGTAGATTCACCGAATATCATGTTCTTTCCATGAGAACTTGTGCCCCTGAATGCGCTAAAGCAAGCAGATCCTTTAATGATTATAGTTAATATTAATAATATCAGCATTAGATATACTCTCATTGATGCTTGTTTGAGGCTCAATGTATGTATTATTGATCTATTACCTAAGATTAATATTGATTTGTTTTCTCTTAATGCTTCTTCTATTGTCATTTGTGGGTTCGATAATGTTAGATGACAAGCCTTAGGAATGACAGTCTTGCCTTTGAGGTTAGGAATCATTACCGTACCCACCCTTGTATATGTTATGTTAGAAATATTACCATTTAACCTTCTTATTGGTAGACCATGGATTCATGCTATGGGTGTGATCTTGTCTACCTTGCATAAATCTATTAGGCTCATTTACAATAATCGAGTAGTTATAGTTAGGGCTAACCCTAAGGCTATGTGCTTATGTGAAATGGTAGTTGTTGGTATGGTTTTGATTGTGCCTACTCTTATTCCTTTAGTTTATTCCAATGTGTTGATGTTTACTCCTATAGTGCCTACTACAAAGGATACTCTTGAGATAGATGTCCCTGAAGAAGATCTTTCTGAAGCAAGAAATCTTAAATCTGCTCCTTCTACCTCTTCTCAAGAAAATATATATCTTGGTGATGATTGGGGTTCTCTAGACTTTACATAATCCCTTAGTGGAGAATATAAAGTCAACATGGTCCACTCAAACCTCTTGATATCATTCACACCCACTATCAAAGATGATTACTCTTTTGTATAGTGGGATAATGTGAATGTGAATTGTAATGTTCTTAATGCTAATTCTCCTCCTTCTAAGGAATATGATTGTGCTTCTGTTAAAGAGGCTAATGTTGGTAGTCCTGCCAGGAAGGATGATTGTGATACCATAAAAAAGTGTGATACCCATTGCTGGAACAATGCTCTCTATGAACATAAATTCCTCCTTCTCAAGATTTGCAAACATGTTTTGGCCGTGTCTTTAAGCTTGTCTCTAAATATGGCTATGAGTGTAAAGGTTATGGGTGTAATGAACAAGGCATTCAAGTCCCTATAGAATGTGCACCTCGTAAGCATAACTTGGGGCTTGGTTGCTTGAGTGAACGATCTAAATGGAAGCCATGGTTGAATGACATGATTTTTTCTCAACCTTGTTCTCATGGATTGATTTATCCTCCATTTTCTTTTGTCTTTTCTTCATGTAAGAAATCAAGCTTTTCTCTATAAGAGAAAGGCTTAATTCCCATTCCTAATTCTTTATCTGAGAATGAGTGTATCTTGTTGACGATTTTAAAATCCCACTTGATAACTCTTCCTCATCCTACAAGTAAGAAATTTCATTAACATGATAAATAAAAACATTCTTTTTGAGCAAACCATTAAGTGCTTGGGCATTCCACTAGTGAATGTAAGGCCTTGAAGGATAAAATATAACAACTTCATTATTCAAGTGTCATCACTCATTTACTTGCTAATGTACCTACATCCTCTTCAAATGACATGTAATATCGAGGTCCACCTTTCCTATATGTTCCAGGTATCTTGCATGGTTCTCCTCCTATATATGCTAGGGGGTAGCGATAAATCATTCAAAAGATTTGCATCATTCTTAAGGACCCCCTCTCTTCTATCCTTTCAATTGAAGCTTCCCTTGAGTGGACCCCTCTTCTTTTTGAATGGTTCCAAAGGGAGCCCCTTTTAAAGTTTGTATCTCAATTGAATTCTTTGCATCTAGCTTGGGGGCAACTTGACTAGACCTCGCTTTTCAAATAGTGTGTCCCTTGAGTGAACCCCTTTTCTTTTGAAGGATTCCCAAGGGACCCCTTTGAAATTATTTCAATTTTTTGACTATTTGCATGATTTTCTTTTCCCTTCTTGGCTGCTTCTTGTTTCTTGGCATGTTTTATTTGTGGATTATCATGGCGCTTTGAAGGTGCACCTATGGAGCCACTTTCCAGTCTAAATCTATGGAGTCCCCTTACATTGGGCTTCCTTCATGAGAGAGAAATTGGAGGTTTCCTTCTTGCAGGTCTGTGAGCCTGTAAGGCACTTACTTCATTGGGCTTCCTTCATGAGAGAGAACTTGGGGGTTGCCTTCTTGCAAGCCTGCAAGCCTGTGAGATGCTTTCATCCTGTGAGATTTTTCCATCATTGTTCTATAGGCCTTTGGTGTGCTTTGTTGAAACCTCCTTAGGAGAGACTACCTATGGATTCATCTCTTTTGGAATTTTCATTCCTTTCTATCTTCTCTTTCTTTCTCTCTTAAATTATTTTCTCTCTTCTCTTCTCAAATTGTATATACTGGATCAAAGGTCTACATCTTCATCTTGAGTATATGCTCTTTCTCTCTTCGATGTTGGTTGCTTCCTTGACTTTTGGGTGCATTATTCTCTTCAAGAAATCAATCCTAACATTCTTCTCTTAATTTTAGAATTCTTCTATAGAAAATTGGGATTCACTACTCATGAGTTGTCTTCATTTAGAGAGCATCATGGGGTGAACGACCATAAACTACCTCAAGGAACATCATGAGAGTTCTAGAATCAGAATGTATAGGTCATGAATATTTTCTAGACAAACTGACAAGCTCTCAGCCAAAGAATGATAGTGTGGGATACAGACGACAATGCGGTGTGTTGGCATCTCTTTGGCATGCTAGCGTATCATATGGACTTGAGAGAAAATTTATCACAAAAAATGACAAAGTGGCTACTTCTACTCTAATTGATAAGAAATATTAAAATTTGAGAAAGCAACAAAATATAATTGAACTAAGATAAAGTGAAGTAAAAATGATAAAGATAAGGAAAAGAAAGGAAAGAAGATGCTCACAAAAATTCTAAGTAATGAAGCTTTGAGCTAGTAGATATCTTCAATACCTACGTTTGTAATATCTGGAGAAATTTTTGGGGCTGTATAGGGGTTAGCCTCAGTCAAACCCTCATTTTGGTGTTCTCACCTCCATAGACAACCAGAAAGATAGATAGAAAGAGAGAAATGATCAAAGCATGTGGTGAAGGAAAAGCTCGCTTCAAGAGTAGAACCCAGACCACCAAGTATGAGTGATAAAAGCAAACCCCACTCGAGGAGGAGAATTCATATCACAAAAGAGGTGATAAAAGAAATCCTCACTCGAGGAGGAGAACCCGTATCATGAGGTAAGGATGTAATAGATAAGTGATCATATGGAATCCTAGGATTCTCACAAGCATGAGATAGGGGAGATGGAGCTACAAGAGCCAAGATTGTTGCAAAGGGTGTTGTGAGAGCTTTAGAGGGTGTTGTTATAGCGAGCAAAGGAGTTGTGCAAGCTTGAGGGAATAAGAGAGTGGAGAGAAAATGCAAGATAGAATCCAAGAAGAAGAAGAGGAAGCTATAATGAAGCTAAAATAACTTAGAAGGAACCATAAGATTGAAAATATGGGATATAAATAGAGAAAAGAAGCTGAACTCGGGCAGTTACAAGGTGTCCCCAACTGTTACCACCGACAAAAGGGGATGACAAGTGGCAAACATGCATGGAGATAGTAATTTTAATGTTGAAACATCGCAAGATTCTAGCATGATGCATAGACATCCACACAACATGCTAAGGTCTGGATACATCATACTACAAAATGATGAGAATGGGAAAAGTGCAAGATTTGATGAAAAGCTAACACATGAGGGTAGCTACTAAAAAGGGGTGTTGGAGCGTCCCAAGAGGGGAAAATGCTGATGCAGGGGCTAAAATGAGCCTACACAAGATGCTAGGGAGTGGACATTAAAGCAGATACAAGAATGCATGTGAAATTGCAAGGGGTGTAATTTTACTACATTACATTTTTCCCGCACTTTAGAAAACATATGATTCTACACTAATATGCATGCTAAATGAAATATACTAAACATAAATAACATAATATGCCAAAAGGATACTATAGAGGAAGCAAAAAAATATTTGAACCACAGAAGCATGCCTGTAGTCTAAAGATCTGTAAAACCAACACATTAGACAAAAAAAACTTGCACAAGACAACAATGTTAGCACAAAAAACTAAAGGATTTGAGTTCTAGCAAAGTGAAAGAAACCTCTATGTAAAATATTGTCTTAGTACTATATGCATCATCCCTAAATTAAAAATAGCATAGAAGAATTATAAGATGTCAAAGAGAGGAAGAGCATATACTTAGGATGAAGACGATGTGGATCTTTGATTTGGTATATGCAATAAAGAAGAGAGAGTGAGAGAGAGAGGAATGAAAATTCCAAGAGAGATGGCTCCATAGGTCCTCGAACCTAAGGAGAGTTGAACAAATGCATCATAGATCTGTAGACCTATGGAAGATGAACACAAGTCTCTCCAAGATCTCTCACATGGAGGAAGCACTAAGAAGTAAGCACCTTATAGGCTTGCAGAACTGCAAGGAAGAAATCCCCCAAGATCTCTCACATGGAGGAAACCTAGAAAAGTTCCTTACAGATGCACAAACCTACAAAGGAGTGACCCCCAAGATATCTCACATGGAGGAATCCTAGAGATAGTGCCTTATAGGCATGTAGACCTACAAGGAAAGTGTCCTCTATTAAAAGTGAAAGATACTAAGAGGGGGGTGAATCAATATCTTAAATTTTTTGAACAAATACCATCCAAAAATTCCAATGCATATAATAGCGAAGATAAACAAAAATATTAACAAAGCATGAAATCACATAACACATGAACACTAGGATTTTTACATGGAAAATCTAATATGGGAAAAACCACGGTGATTTTTAGCTCACAATATAGTATAACCGGTTATAGGATATTACAAAATGGTGGCTCACTTCCTATAGAATTACAATGACAAAAATGGCTTTTAGCCAGAGAATGAATCGATAGAGCACACCTAGTGAGTGCAAATTCAATTCCAATGAAGCTTAGTAAATAGACTTGACACACTTCATCATATTTGTTGTTCTTCACTTTATCACATCACATTAATTATACATTTTTAATATTCAAGAACTATATGACATATATCCAATCTCTTTGCAAGCATCAATTAGGTTGGCCTAATTAGATGCACTTCTTATTCACAAAAATTACAAACTGTCGACTTCAATATTTCACAAAACAATTGAAACATCCTGCATGCTACATGTCAGTACAAACTTTAAATAGGTCTCACATATGTCCTCATAACAAAATTAATTCATTATATCAAAATTAACCCAAGAGGTTGGCCAGGAGTAGTCTTCAACACAAAATGTAACCAACAGAGTAATACTGCTTCACCATACGAGAAACATAGCACATAGTATTCTTAACATACGTATCTTCAACAACTATAAACAATCTCCCAAAACCACAAAAAACAAATATTAGCTCCAAATAAATGTAGACCAAAATACCAGAGGCTGTAGGAAAAATACTAGTTCAAGTACCGAACTAGAATACCAAAACAACTTCAGACTTGATTCTTAGAATTGCACCTCATATATCACATGGTGACATCAATGAAAACACAAAATAAAAAAATCATATGTTCTTCATTTTTCTAACAATCTCCCCCTTTGTCATTGATGGCAACATGTGCCAAAAATAATATTTACAACACTTCTCCCCCATATACCAGCATTTCATTATACTTCACTCTCCCGTTGACTTCAAGGACAAAGGGTGTCCCAAAAATAATTGAAAAACATTAAAACAAAGAAATAAAAGAAAACATGTATCAACCGGAGGATGTTGAGCCTTGAATCTCCTTTAGAATACCTTCCCAAATTGATTTTTCCTTTTTTTGGCCATCCTTAGTGGTAATGAGCATCTTGTTCAGAGACTCAAACTCTATTAGAGTTTCTTCTGCACCATCTGAAGTATTGGGAGTCAAGTTTATCTTCTCAAGTTTTTTTGTGCATGTTAGAGCCTCACCAACCATAGTATATTCCACTCTTACAATATCACTTAGTTGACCAAATTTTCTGATAATTTCTTCTTTTTTCTTCTACAATGCAAAGAAATTTTCTCTATGCCCAACAATGGCTTTCCAGGGACCTTTCTCTGTCTTTGGATAGGCTATAAGTATTAGAGATAATAGATAGCTAAGACTAAATGGAGTCCGTGAAAAACTTAATATTCTAAGTGGCATCTGACCACTTCAAGAAATAAGTAAGAACGGCATTTTCTTTTGACTCACAAACCTTCACAGCTTCTAGATTCTTTTCAACACAAGAGTGTGCAAGAGCACACTTGTCATGTAATTCCAATAATATTTTCTCCACCAAATTCTCCTCTATCTCTTGTTTTGTCTTTTCATTAAGTTCAAAGGTATACTCCTTGAAAGAATCTAACAACAATATTAAATTTTCAATAGGGGCAAGATATGTGTCAATGGATGCACTAGGTATGGCTTCCTGCAAGGATTTTAGAGAATCTTCTATAAGTTCAATTCCATTTTGGTGTGTTTCAATAATTTCTTTCCTTCTGAATGCTTACATAGCATCTCCCAACACCACCTTATGCACTAGGGACATCTTTTCCACATCTACATATCCTTCAATCATAGGAAGTTTCAAAAGCTCCTTGGGAATAATTGGTTGGAATTTGATATGCTTAGATAATAGACCTTTCAATACATCATTACTAGAGGACAAGTCATCGAGATGCTTCAGAGATTTTACAATGTCTTTTCTCTTCATTTTTCGCAGAAGATTCCTCATCTTTCTTTTCTTCGTCTCCTTTTTCTTTCTCTTATTCCTTTGTTTCTTCTTCTACTTTCTCTTCTTTTTTAAATTCTTCTTATTCTTTCTTTTCATCATTTTCATCCTCATATTTACCTTTATCTTCATCCCTATTATCTTTATTGTTATTTCCTTTGTCTTCACTTTTATCTCTTTCTTCCTCAGCATTATATTTTTCTTCTTCTCCATTGTCTTTACTTTCTTCAGCATTAGCTTACTCATTATTGTCTTTTCTTCTTTAGTGTGCTCTAGAGGAGCGTCATTATGCTTTTTAGGCTCAACCTCTCCTTCATTATTCTTTTCACCTTTTGGAAGATCATTTTCACCACCGGCATCAACTTCAACATCAATATTTTCAGAAATACATTCATTACCTGTATCAGGAAGAATATTTTCCTCAGCATTTTCAATAGAAACATCTTCATTAGCTTTAGGCATGCCATAATTTTCTACTATATCCTAGAACACCTTTTTTGTTTCCTTCCTTATCTTCTTTTTCATATTTTTATTTCTTTTCATCAACATGTTTACCCTTTTCTTCATTTGAAACATTTTTGCACAAATCTGCTTCAAAGATTCCAAATCATCTGGGGTCAGGGAAAACCCAATCTTATTATATGAATCATTTCTAATTTTCTCTTCAAAAATAACAACCTTTTCTCTCCTTTCCATTAGATCTTCCCACATACTTTCAGGTACATCTTTCCCTATGTCATCCCATTTAACATCTAAGACAACAACATATTGAATAACAACTAAGAACAGAGTTTTCTTATCTTCTTCTCCAACATTATCATAGTATTCTATTATAGGTTGAGCATGTTCTCAAAATGTAGTAAAGAATTGATAGTTTCATTTAATTTAAAGTGAGGACTAGAACTTACCAGATTGTCCTATTTTTCTCATTGGTCCATAGATGCTTCTCTAGATACCTTAGATTTCTTTAATTTTTGTTTGGTGTACACATGAACACCAAAATATTGTACTTCCTCATCATCAGAGGATGATATATCATGCACTCTTTTGGAACCAATAGATTATATAGAAGCGCCTTCATGAGAGGATAATCCTCCTCAACTTTTCATCAAGATCTTCTTCTTCTTCATCCTAGTCATTTGTAACATTGATATTTTTTTCTCTTGTTGCTTTCTCTTTCCTTCCTCTCTTTGCAAGGACGGTTAGAAGAGTCTCCTTCCTCTTCCCAAATCTAGTGGTTGTTTCAGAGGAAACATGACCTTTTCCTTTATCAATAGTATTCCTATCATATCTCCTTGGGCCAAATGATTCTACCTCCAACTGTTCTCCTCTAGCCCTTCCAAGGGAAATTTCCCCTTTAGTAAATCCAACTTCTTTGAGTTTTTCTTCCACTTTCTTTCTAATTGTAGGCTTTTTTTGCTCCATATGAATCTCCATAGACTTCTTAGCATATGTGCCAATTCTTGGTTCATTAGGATCCTATGGATTCTTCAACAACATTGGCACATAACCTTTAACTTCTTCTGTTACCTCATATCCCAGAGGATGAATCCATATGGTTTGTGGTTCTATAGCCTCAATCATACATTCATTAGTGGAAACATGGAATATGATGTCATCCTTATACTTCTCAATAATTCTCCTCAGAATCATTTCCCTTTCATTCATGTTTCTTTTGAATATAGCAAAGAATTTGTTGTTAGAGCATCACCTTGAGCTTTCATATTACCTTGATTATGCATGTAATAAAAAAATTGATGTCCCATTGGTCTGGATGAGTCCCTAAATACTTATTCATTATTCCCAGGGATTCTCTTCATGAAATAAAATAGAAAACATACAATTAAAAATTGAATTTAAATGCATACTTCCTTTCTTTTGACGACTTCATGTTTTCGAGCAATTGTAATCAGAGTAGCTCACATAAATCATAATCAACACCATTCACAACCATATCAAATCTAGTGTAGATTACTATAGCTGAAATAGAGTTCTATCTATTTGTGAAGTATATCTTATGACCTATCATGATAGCTACATAGTTCAGAGCTGGATTAGTGATGGTTTTCATTATTAAAGCTCTTCTGTCATATGTGGCTCAAGTAAGTTCCATTACAACCTTATTCTTTATAGATTTCAATACAAGTACTATACCTTTATCCTAGAGCCCAATAACAACCCTAATCGCCTCCTTAGTTATTAGGTGCAGCCGATCAATCCATAGAAAATTTTCATGGATTCTACTTTGGACTGATTTCATAAATTTGTCATCATAGCTAAAATTGGGAAAATTGGTCCATCTATCCAACCTTTTCTCAACTAGGTTCGAGTAATTAGGTTTTACCAAGAAGTTATCACTAGTAAGCTCATCCTTCGAGATGTTAATTGACTTTGCATGATTGTATTGTTCAAACTTTACTCGAATAACCATCCTTGTATCCTTGGTTGACATTACTCCATGAGGGATTGACGAAAAATGTGCCCATGGGTTCATCTTTGAAAATTTTTGAGGAATACTTTTTGTAAGAGGGTGTTGGCCTCTTCGACACTTTAACAACCACAGGGGTTTCCATGCTTCCAATTTCAAATTCAAATAACTCAAAAGAAGAAAAACACAACTACATGAAGGATTAAAGTACCTTTTTCTTCATGATGAACCACAACTAGGGTTTGCATTGCTCACACTCCAAATCTCCTTAGAAATGCTCCAAACACTCTTCAATTTCTTCAGATGCACAAATGATTAGAATCCCTTAGTTATTTTCTTTATAAAATCATGATTCACCCTAATCTGCATTAAATGTGGCAGATTTCAAAAAGCTACTAAAAGAATTCTTCTTAATAAAGAAAGCCCTAATTTGGTCTGTAAATCATCATGCCAACATATAATTTTCTTCTAGTTCTCTTTCCAAAGCTTCTAAATAATCATTCTTCACATTTCAACCTCGTGCTAGCCTCTAGCATGCCATTATTTAGGGGTTTCTTAAGATTTTATGATAGTGCTAGGTATGTGCAAGATCATCATGGAAAAAATAGGCCCTTCAGTGGCAATAAAATTTAGAAAAATCAGAGTTAGGCAACTTGACATAAAAAAATTAATATGTTATCTATATTATTTCAAAAATATGTAAGAATAGAATTTGTAGCAAATTGAATGTAGTATCTAAACTACTAGGTTTTTTTTTTTTTTTTAAATCTATTTGGTGAAAATTTGAAATTTCAATGCAGTAAAACTTAAATTTTAGGGTAAAATAAGAAGTAGGTGTCTGTTTGGCCACCCTAACCACAATAAAATGATAATATTTTTTTATAATATTTTAGATGTAAGTAGAGGACTCATGTCCTGATGTGATGTGTATTTAAAAAAAAAAAATCCAAGTAAATAATTAATTATGAATTTTTTATTTCAACTTTTAAAAAACTCATATGTCTGACCACCTTAACTTGGTCAAAAATTCATGAAATTCAATTTTTCTTTTTTTAGTTCTATAGTATGTGAAGCATAGAATGTGACACATGTTTCAAATTCAAAAAATGCGATACCATTTGAAAGCTATAGATGTTTTTCAATCAGCCTATCAATCAGGACTTTAGTCATAATTCAAATAGAAAATGAATAATAATTATTTATTAAATTGAAAGTAAAGCATAATTTATATTGGTGAAAAGATGAGAATCTCCTTTAAAAACCCTTTTTGTTTCATCAATTTTGGGTTAAAAACTTCATCAGCCACATACCCTACACACACCCATCATATCACCACTTTTTGGCCCATCATGATCTTGCACATACCCTACTCCCCCTATGACCTTTCGAGGTCCAGTCTTAAGAGGAAATGCCCATATCAGACGGGGGTACAGACACCTCAATAGTATCAGGTTCTTCTTTCTTCCTCCAAATTTTATTCTTTTCTTGCTTGATCTCATCTTTGTCAACCTTCTTCTCAGGTTCATTCTCCCCTACCATATTGATCCTTTTGTTTTTCTCACTTCTACAAACTCTTGAAACATGTCTTGGTTTGTTGCAATTATAGCAAACAATATTTCTCTGATTAGATTGACTTATGTTGACTCTTATTTTGCACTGATTAGATTTATGTCCATACTTGTTGCAAGTATAATAGTATCCATTAAAGGACTGATTCACTCTTCCTCCATTAAACTAATTCCTCATTGAGGTTCTACATTCACTTTTCCTATGTCCAATTATTTTGCATGCAAAACATTGGCTAGTAAAAGGACCAGGGAACTGATTCATCCTACTTCTACATTTAGTTGCCTTGTGACCAAATTTATTGCATAAAAAACAAGTGCCATTAAAATAAGGATACCTTTGTGCATTAGGATGTCTCACAAGAGGTCTCCTAATAGAATTCCTTGAATTTCCTTTTTTCTTTCCTTCATTTTGATTCTTCTGATTGTTCACAGTCTTGGAGCCTTCACTGGTATCATTTCCCAAACCACCATTATCTTTACTCAGTTACTGTCTTGCAATCAATTCATCAAGTTTGTCTGAGCTAGATTTGAAATTGTTTTCATAGATTTTTTCCTTCTCTGAGTCCACTTTCAAGTTCACAATTTCTTTTTCAAGCTTGGTCCAATCATCAAACTAGCTTTGAACCAATTTTTTTAGACATTCTTTTATTCTTTTCTTTTCTTCCACTTGCATTTTTAGATCGATAATCTCTTCATTAGCCTTCTTCAACTGATCAGTTACTTCCTTATGCCTATCTTTGAATTTTTTCAATTGCTCCTTTAGATTTTGGACACATTCATTCACTTCTTCAAGATTCTCTTTTAGAGCTATGTTTTCTCTTTCGACTTTGTCAAGATCCTCAAGGGCAGTCTGAAGCTCTCCTTTATCATCCATTTCTTCCATCTTCAGGATCTCCCTCAAGTTGTTAGGATTAACCAGAGGAACCAAGGTTTGATACCAATTGTTGAAAGTCCAAGATACTAAGAGGGGGGGTGAATTAGTATCTTCTTAAATTTTCTAAATAGATACCATCTGACAAGTCCAATGCATACAATAGAAAAGATAAACAAAAGCATTAATAGAGTATGAAATCATAGAACACATGAACACCATGATTTTTACATGGAAAACACAAAATGGGAAAAACCACGATGAGTGCTAGCTCATAATATAGTATAACCAGTTGTAATATATCACAAAAATGGGTTGCTCATTACTAGGATTCATTGTCCAAAACAAAGGCTCACTGCCTACAGAATTGCAATGACAAAAATGGCTTTTAGCTAAAGAATGAACTGATAGAATACACCTAGTGAGTGCATATTCACTTCCAATGAAGCTCAGTAAATAGACTTGAAAAAATTCATCATATTCACTCTTCTTCACTTCATAACATCACATTCAATAAACATTTTTAATCTTGAATAACTATTGGATATATATATCCAATCTCTTTGCAAGAATCAATTAGGTTGGCCTAATTAGATGCACTTCTTATTCACCAAAATTAACAACTATCGGATTCAATATTTCACAAAATAATTGAAACATCTCGCATGCTACATCATGTTGAAAAAGACCTGAAATAGGTCACACATATGTCCTCATAAAAAAATTAATTCACTCTATCACAATTAACCCAAGAGGTTGGCCAAGAGTAGTCTTCAACAAAAAAAGTAACCAACAAATTAATACCACTTCGCCATATGAGCACTAGAGCATTTAATATTTTGAACATGTGTGTCTTCAGTAACTATAAACAATCTCCCAAAACCACAAAAAACAACTATCGATTCTAGAGAAATGTGGACCAGAATACTAGAGGATGTAGGTAAAATACCAGTTTAGGTACCGAACTAGAATACCATAACAAATTCAAAATTAATTCTTACAATTGCAACTCATATATCATGGTGACATCAATGAAAAGACAAAATAACAAAATGAGATGTTCTTCATTTTTCTAACATCCTCCAATATCTATCACATGGAGGAAATAGAAAGAAGGAGACTCTGCAAAGTTAGAAAGTGGCTTTATAGGTGTACCTAGAAAGTGGCATGTTTACCCAGAGATAGAACATCTCCAAAAATACAAAGTGGCTATGTAGGTAGATAAGTGGGTAGTCAAGAAGACCATTGACAAGTTGGAAAATTTTCAAAGGGGTCCCTCAGGAACCCTTCAAAAGAAGAGGGGTCCACTCAAGGGACATGTTGTTTGAAAGGTGAGGTCTAGTTAGGCTTCCCCCAAGCTAGACGCAAAATAATTCATTTCAAAGAAATTTTTTTAGGAGAAAAGTTTGACTTATCATAGGAAGAGGAAGACATGAAAATAAAAGATAATGGAGGATCTACATTGAGAGTATTATTCCAACAATGGGGATCATACTCCTCTACTGGATCCCCATTGTCCTCTTTGATAGGACTACCAACATTATCCCCTTTACCAGAAGCATTGCCATCTTCCTTAGAAGAACAATCAACACTAAGAACATTGCAATTTATTATCATAATATCCCATGATACAAAATAATAATCTTTGATAGTGGGATTGGATGATGTTATCAAATGGTTTAAGTGGATTGCATCAACTCTATATTCCTGAATGAAGGAATCTATAAAGTCTGAAGAACCCTAATCATCACCAAGACATGCATTTTCTTAAGAGGAGGTAGAAGTGTAGAATTTTTCTTTAGACCAAAAGCATGTACTGGTGGTGGAGAAGGATCTCATCATGGATATAGTCCCTATGCCAACACCCCCACACATGATAGAGTCAGATAAAACCATGTACCATGTGGGATTCGTACCCACTATGTACCACGTCGATAAGCTGAGATTATGTGAACAAAGGGTTGAGGGCTCAAGGGACTCAAATCAATGACCTAGACTTTAATACCATGTAGAATTTTCTCACACCAAAAGCATGTACTATTGGTGGAGAGGGATCTCATCATGGATATAGTCACTATGCCAAAACAAAGGAATAGACTTAATATTTATTGCTTCAAAAGGATCTTCTTTAGGTAAATATATCTTAAGAGTATCATTTGTATTAGGTACTACCAGAGTAAACATTGACACATTGGAAGACACTAAAGGAATAAGAGTGGGCACGACCAAAACCTCACTAGCAGCTGCCATCTCACACAAGTGCATAGCATCAAGGTTAGCCTTGACTGTGAATACTTGATTATTACAAATGAACTTAATAGATTTATGCAAGGTAGACGTGACTGGACCCATAGAATGAATCTATAGTATTCCAAGAAGAAGATTATAAGGCAGATCTTTTTACATCACATATACAAGGGAAAGTATGGTAATGGGTCCCAACTGCAAATACAAGACTATCATGCTTAGGGCTTGTTGATCAACATTATCGAACCCACAAATGTCAACAGAAGAAGCATTAAGAGAAGACGTATCAATATTAATCTTAGGTAATAGATCATTGCTGCATATAATGAGTTTTGAACTAGCATCAATGAGAGTACGTCTAATACTGATGTTGTTAATGTTAACTATGATCATTAGAGGGTCTGATTGCTTTTTTTCTTCTAGGGGAAGGAGTTCCTATGGATGGAATGTAATATTCAATGAATCCACATGAATATGAGCTATCAACACATCAGAATCTATTGGCCTAGTGGAAGAAGGAAAGAGGATCTTTTGCAAGGCTTCCTAAAGCATACCTTGATAAACTGAAGTAGACTGAAGCAAGTCCCATAGTGAGATCTTATCCAGAGTAACATGAAGTCTCTTGATAAGATTGCAATCACTAAGTGCTTTAGTCATAGGTTTGGGAGCTTGAAGAAGGCTTGGTTGTTTATTCATACTATTCTCATAAGTATGGGCTACCACTCTATAAGAGGGAGCCTTAGAAAGATCAGGAGAATCTCTATCAAATGGGATATCATCAATAGAACAAATCCTTTTAGGAGAAGGACTATTTGGATTCAAATAAATCACATCTCTCTTAGGCCTTTGAGGGGTAGCAAATACATAGATTATATTTATAGACTCATCACAATTAGTGGAACAATTATTTGAAGAGATATTCTCAACATTGATCCAAATAGGAACAAATGTGGAAGGAGATTCATCATTTGCTAATTTATCATCTCTAGAGGAGAGCACATTAGAACAAATATGAGATTCATCATTCACAAATGCAACGTCTCTAGAAGAGAGTGCATTGGAAGGTATAGGAGATTCATCATTCGCGAATGCAACATCTCGAGAAGAGAGTACATTGGAATGAAGAAGAATTAATCATTCAAAAATGCATCATCTCTAGAAGAGAGTGCATCATAATGAAGAAAAGGTAGAGTAATTTTAAGAAAGGTATCAATGATTTCATCTTCTTGCAACAAGATATCCTCTAAAGAAAGAGGAATCTCATGAGAAGGATCAAAGATACAAAGTGACATAGCCAAAGCCAAGTTAGCATCACATGGATGAAATGGAACATCATTACTAATTTGAATAAAATCAGATACTGAACTAATAAGAGAAGATATTAAATTCATTTTGGTGATAGAACTAAGAAAAATCAAAATTCTAGATTTTCTAATTTTTTTTGGTATTTTCTAGGTTCTAGTAATTTGCATTTTCGGAGGTCTTCAAAATAGAATTAGGGGTCAAGACTTGTTTTGGTTCTTGAAATTTGACTACTAAAGGCACTAAATTTTTGGGATTGAACTAGTCCTCTTGGAAATCTTTCTAATAGTGCAAGCAGTTTTGAATTATGAGCACCGAGTCAAAAGTTATTACCCCACCAAGTAGAGATAAATAAACTCCTAGTTTTTTGGTTGGCATTGGGTTCACCAAAATGTAAAGAAGGGGGATTTTCTACTCATGATTTCTCTTCATTCAGAGAGCCTCATAGGGTGAGTTTCCCTAAATTACCTCAAGGAACAACATGAGAGTTCTAGAATCATAACAAATAGGTCACGAGGGTTTTCTGGAAAAATTGAAAAGCTCTCGGCCAAAGGATGGCAATGTGAGATACGAATGAAAGTGTGACACACTAAGATATTGTATGGACCAGAGAGAATTTATCATAGAAAATGGCAAAGTTGCTACTTCTACTCTAATTGCTAAGAAATCTTGAAATGCAAGAAAGTAATAGAATATAACAAAAATGACATAAAAAGAAGTAGAAATGATAAAGATAAGGAGAAAAAAGGAAAGAAGATGCTCACAACAATTCCAAGTAATGAAGCCTCGAGCTTGTAGATATCTTCAACACCTGCATTTGTAAGATTTGGAGAAAGTTTTTGGGGATGTATAGGGGTTTTCCTCAGTCAAACCCCCATTTTGGCATTCCCACCTCCATAGATAGCTAGAAATATAGAGAGAAAGAGAGAAATGAACAAAATTTGTGGTGAAAGAAAAATCTACTTCAAGAGTAGAACCCTTACCACCAAGTATGAGTGATAAAAGAAAACCCCACTCGAGGAGGAGAACCCATATCACAAAAGAGGTGATAAAATCAATCCCTTCTCAAGGAGGAGAACCTGTATCATGAGGTAAGGATGTAATAGATAAGGGATATAGAATCTTAGGATGCTCACAAGAATTATATAGGGGAGATGGAGCTACAAGAGCCAATAATGTTGCAAAGGTTGTTGTGAGAGCTTTAGAGAATGTTGTTGTAGAAAGCAAAGGAGCTATGCAAGCTTGAGGGAACAAGAGAGTGGAGAGAAAATGTAAGATAGAAGCCAATAAGTATAAGAGGAAGCTGAAATTAATCTAGAAGAACTTATAAGGATCCATAAGATTGAAAGGAGAGCATATAAAGAGAGAAAAGCAGCTTCCCAAGCAGTTACAAAGTGTCCCTAGCTGTTACCACTAACAAAAAGGATTGACAAGTGATAAAGATACATGAAGATGGTGGCTTGAACATTGAAACATCATAGGACATTAGAGTAGCGTGTAGACATCCATGCAACATGCTAGTGTCTAGACACATCATGCTACAAAATGATGAGAATGGGAAAAACACAAGATTTGACAAAAAATTGACTCGTGAGGGTAGCTGCTGAAAAGGTGTGCTAGAGCATCCTAAGAGGGGAAAAGGATGATGTAGGGTTAAAATGATCCTACACAAGATGCTAGGGGAGTGGACACTAAATTAGATACAAAAATGCATGTGAAAGTGCAAGGGGTGGATTTTTATGACATTACATCTTCTATGTGTTATTATTTTTGATTTGGGGACAATGCATAGTACTTAGACAACCTTTTACACTGAGGTATTGTTAAATAAATATTCGAATAGCTCCCTTCGGGTTTCTTTTGTAAATGTGTGTGCACCGGCCTGTGAGTCGCTGAGTTTAGTTAGCTTTCCATCAAATTTTGAGCTCTCCCTTTTGTGCATCTCTTTTTCACAACTTCAGGTAATGACTTCCCTTTCGGGTCCTGAGGAGCTGCGCTCGGCGTCCACGTGTCTCACTTGCAGAGGTTTTTTATTTCCTTATGCTTTGAGATCTCTTCGGGTCGCGAAAGCCTTCTGCGGAGGCCGTCATTTCTAAAGATTGTCGGACGGACCCACATCTTGCTACGTGGCGGCATATCGCAAGCTTTTCATATGAGGATGAAATAAGCAACTGCGGGCTGCAAAATGCTTCCGCAGGCCTTCTCTTATTAAAGGAGGGCCCCACCTCCTACTAGGTTGCAACCATTCACATCTTTTCAACACAGCAGAGAGGTGAGCAACTGTGGGCTACGAAACACTGCCACGCGTCTTTCGCACCCGGTTGATGTGGCTTTCTCTCCACTAGAACAAAGACCTCAGCCCATTGGACACGTGTTGTTACTTCGCAATCTCTCGGCAACAGTAAGAGAGGTTTTCATTCGGGCAGCGATAGGCTGCCACGTGCCTTACGCTGATCCTCAAAGTAGGCGATAGGCTGGATGAGGGAGAGTATGCTATTGGGTGCCGCTCTTCATGATTTCTAAGGCGGTGGATGACACTTGTAGCCTCGAGCCTGGTTGGAACCACTGCCATCATTACGAGGGATGCACCTGCACCAGGATGACCAGATGTTGTGTTCTCACTTGTTGCCATTGTAACGACATTGGGAATCTTCTGATTCGGGCATCATTGTAGGAGATTGTGGGATCTTTTCTGTTACAGCTCTCCAAAGCAGTGGGAGTTTTCTCTCCAGCTATATATACTCTCTCTGTCGAGGAGAGCAGGGTCCAAGATTTTTAGAAGGGATACTAGTTTTAGCAAGAGACACCAAGCCTCTTTTACATGTTTATTTGCAAGAAAATTTCAGACTGTGCCTACTGTTGGGCCTTTCTGTTTTTCATGTTTTGATTAAACTGTAAACTGTGCTTTTTATTGTCTTAAGCATTTCATTTGATAAGACTTCTATATATTGAATATAAGCTTTCTTATCTAAATCATGTCTAAATGACTCTTCTTAGTAGTAAGGATGTATGCGATACTATTTTATACCAATAAATGAATTGTTTATGCTACAGCTTTAAGTTTCTGATGATTTGGAATATGACAACACCATGCAGGCCCTTAAATCTATGATTTATCGTGCCCATCAGCAAATTTTGGCGCATCGCCTTAGATTAGACTTTGCTTCATTATATTTGTTTCCTTTTCCCTTTCCAAAAACCCATTATAGAAGAAGTTGACTTCTTTAAAATCTGGAGGTCACTCAGTTTAGCGCAAAAGGGTCCCCCTTGAACTGAGTTTCCCATAAGGCACTGTTACCTCATCAAATTTTGGCGTCAATAGTTTGTCCTTTTTCTGGCACGCTCGGTGGGACCTGAACTAATGAAATTTCCTTATACAGGGGTGTATGAGCCATCAGCCTGTAACTAGATCCTAGACTGCAAATAACCCAAGTTTACTAGTACCTCCGCTAGGGACAGTCCAGGCTGCAAATCAGTTAGTAACCGTTCCATTCCCACCGCCCTTTCCTCTCACCATGTTATCGGCCATGAACAGAAACTATGTAGCATGGGATGCTGGAAGTCCCCTGGTAGCTCCGGTAGCACCTACTGTTTGGGGCGCTATCCCAATTTCGGCCCTGAAAGATCTTCCCAAATTTGCTGGAGACAATACAAAAACGCCAGCAGAACATTTGCAGGATGTAGTGGATGTATGCCTGGTACATGGTATTACAGCACAGAATGTAGCCCTGAGGCTCCTCGCTGCGTCCTTCAAAGGCAAGGCTCTGGACTGGTACTGAACACTGACTCCTAATACAATTCGCACTTGGGATGACCTCAGAGATTCGTTCTATGAAAGGTTCTCAAATGATGGAGATCGTTCTTCGTTATATTATCAGGTATGCGTCATAAGACGGGTGCCCCAAGAGGCCCTGACAGATTTCAATGCCCGATTTCACTCAAGTTGGCAAAGGATTCCTGTGACTATTCGCCTGACTCCAGAGCTCGCATTCATATTTTATCTGAAGTCCATTAACCCTGACATTTCTGTGATGATTAAGTCTTTGGGAGGAGCCACTCTACCAGATGCTTATTCTACCACTATCAAAGCTGAGAATCATTTGATAGATTGTAGAAAGTTGCCTCCTCGACCTATTATCCTGATATTTCTTGAAATATCAAACCCAGCACAAGAGGTTGCATTGACTAGTGCAGTAGCAACTCCCCAGTCGATGTACTCCTATGTGGCCACTCCTAAAGGCTTGGATTCTACATCGAGTTCTTCCAAGGATGAAATAGGAGACCTCAAGGAGATGTTGTGAACTATGGTAAATGACATAACAACTCTCAAGCGGAACCAAGCAATGCATCCATGGCCTGCATATCGAAACTATCAAGGCAGGCGGTCTATTTATCAGCATAATCAATATTAGAGTGTGCCTCACACCAATCCACCAGTGCCAACTACAAACCAAATGGTTTCGGTGCCTACACCACTGACAGGTGTGTCGCCAAGTTCAAGTAGAGAATTAACCGCGGGATAAAACAATCTTATTGATGACATCAATCCATGGTGTTTCCCCTGCAATGATGCACATATGCCCCGAAATTGTCCACGTGGAAACTTACAACAGAAGGTGGCAGAACAATGCAATCAAGGTATTACAGTAGAAAATGGAGGACATATTTATGACTCGCTAGTGGAGAGTGTGGTCCTTACCGTGCATATGCAAGGAATGTCTTTAGAGCAAGAGTTTGACATTGCTCTGGATCATGCACTCTTCTCTTGGATGGAAGAGGAGAAAACAATGTTTACTAACGATGCATCCATATCTAAAACACCACAGGTGCAATATGACTATAACACATGCTCAAAGAGGAGATTCACCAGTGAGCCCATTGTTTCACTTCCGGATAGCTCGCAATGCAAAGGCATGTCTGATCAAATTCCTGGTGCTTCGACCATCTCTTCGTCTTCTCAACCACGGAAGGAAATTATCATAACAAAAACAAATGAGCAAAAATCTCTGAGCTCGTCACCTTTTAATGTGGTGGAGCAATTAAAGAAATCATCCGCTAATGCATCTTTATGGGACATTTTAGCTATCCTAGAATAGAAGACTATGCTACAGAAGGTGCTTTAGCAAGAGATTAACTTAGCACCAACAGAGCCATCTGCCAGTACATAGGTGGTTTACCAAATGCCACTAGCTAAGGTTCTTACAGATAAAGCAAAGGAATCCCATGTGGGAGGCAGAGGTAGGCCAAAACCTCAACCCTTCTTCTTGACTCTCATTGTATGGGAAAAGCTATTACACAATGCTATGATTGATTCTGGTGCTAGTACAATGGTTATACCAAAACTGATAGCCGAAGCCTTGGGACTCATCTACGAACCTATGAAGAAGGGAGTGATGCAGTTGGATGGAAATAAAGTTGATACTGTGGGTGTCATCAAAGCGCTTCCGTTAACTCTATTTTCCTGCCCAAGTATCACAGTCCTGCAAGATACAATGATCATAGATGTTCCTCCTATGTTTGCTCTCTGTCTATCCCGATAATTTACTTCAAAGGTGGGCGGATATTTGTCTTTAGATTGGTCACATCTAATACTTAGGACCAAGCATAGCGCAAAAATAAAGATAGAATCGAAGGCTCTACATTCTGAACACGTGGCGGATGAGGCCCTGATCAATTTTGAGGCTGCACATACCTCTATTACCAAGCATGACATGTATAATGTCGAACTGCTAGAGGAGGAGAAGGTGTGTGGAGACCGAAATGATAAGGAAGATGGTCTGTTAAGCGAACACATAAATAATGACCCTTTCAATAATTATCATGCTACTAGATTGGGCACATATGTGATTTATGATGAAGACCAGGTCTTTCCGAAGGTTGCCAAAAAATCTAACGATAACCAAGCAAGTGAGCTATGGACATTGTATTTTGACGGAGCAAGGAGCAAAGTTGGAGCTAGAGCAGGGGTATGTCTAATATCCCCGCAGAGTGAAAAGATGTTGAGGTCTTTCCGATTCCAATTCACTTGTTCCAACAATGAAGCTGAATATGAAGGGTTAGTCCAAGGCCTTAGCCTAGCGGAACGAATGGGTATTAAGCAATTGATTGCATTCGGAGATTCTGAACTGGTAGTTAATCAGGTTCAAGAATTTCCGCAATAAAGAATGTCCAAATGAGATCCTATCGGCATCGAATCTGGGACCTGATTGAAATTTTTGAAGCTTTCAACATCCTGACCGTTCCCCAAATGCAGAATAATGATGCAAATTGCATGGCGGTGATCGGTGCTCAGTTTGATCCTATCTCTGACTTGCTTCAGAACAAATATTCAGTGCGAGTGCTTGTTCGACCAGCGATTCCTGACAATGATCAGAATTGGCAGGTCTTTGAGAGCGATGAGCACATCGCCTCGTTTATCCAGCACTCAGGGGAATTTGCTGATCAACTTCAACCAAAGATCACTAAAGCATATGAAGGACAAATTATGCAACTCAAGTCAAATAAACTTCCAAAATGGAATCTGGGTTGGAAAAGATGTCCCACAGCAAGATAGAGAAAGGCTTATCAGTTTTTGTGAAAATTATGGAGTAGTGGCCTGGTCCTACGATGATTTGGAGGGTTACGACCCTAGTGTCATCTAGCACACTATTGAACTAACAGAAGGTGTAAAACTAGTCTGACAAAAGTAGAGGCTGGTCAACCCTAAAGTTGAGGCCCTAATGGCACAAGAGCTAACCAAGCTCATTGAGTCACGTATTGTCTTCCCAATCAAACATAGTACTTGGGTATCAAACCTGGTAACAGTCAGAAAGAAGAATGGAGATATCCGCTTATGCATGGACTTCCGATACCTGAACAGGGCATCTCTGAAGGATCACTATCCACTGCCTTCTATGGAGTCAATCCTCCAAATTGTAGCAGGATCGAAGATGTTTTTTCTGCTAGATGGATTCTCTGGCTATAACTAGATTCGAGTTAAAGAGGAAGATCAGCACAAGACTATGTTCACCACCAAGTGGGGAACATTTGCATATGCTAAAATTCCTTTTGGTTTATCCAATGTAGAGGCAACTTTCCAGCGAGCATGGACATCGCATTTAGCGAACTGATCAATAAGTTTATTCTAATCTATTTGGATGACCTTACTGTGTTCTCTAAATCTAAGGATGATAATTTTGATCATTTGGAATTAGTTTTTAAAAAATGCCAGGAGTTCGGGGTTTCCTCAAATCCAAGGAAATGTGTATTCGAAGTACCGCAGGGTAATCTGTTAGGGCATGTTGTGTCTAAAGAAGGTATTTCAATCGACCCCAAATGAGTAAAGGCTATCAAGGAGCTTCCCCTCCCAGTAAATAAGAAAGGCGTCCAGTCTTTTCTGGGCAAGGTAAATTTTGTCACCAAATTTATTTTTGATTTTGCGGGAATGATTAGGTCGATCACCCTAATGCTGAAAAAGGATCAAATTTTCAAATGGACAACAGAAGCTCGAGAGGCTTTTGAAAAGGTCAAAGAAGCAATCTCTACAGCCCCGGTGCTGATTAATCCAGATCAATGCAAAGATTTTATAATGTATGCCTTCAGTAGTAAGTCTAGTATTGCTACTATTATGACTCAAAAAGATAGTGAGGGAAAGGGAAAGCATCCAGTGGCATTCTATTCCCGAACCCTAAAGGAATATGAGGCAAATTATAACTCCGTCGAAAGACAGGCCTTTGTAATAGTAAAGGGATTTAAAAAGTTCTGCCATCTAATTTCCTGCAACAAGGTCCTGGTATATGTCACACATTCTAGTGTGCGTAAATACATCATGGAAGGAGAGATTTCAGAAAAAGGCCTAATTGGATTACCAAGATCCTGGAGTATGACATCGAGGTCGGACCTACTAAGATTGTCAAAGGCAGAGGACTATGTGAGTATATGGCACAGAACAAGGAGGTACTTGCTAAGGAGGAATAGCTAGAGCTCATCTTGATAAATGAATCCGAATCGGAAGACGATTGGCTGACATATAGAATGAACTTCATGCAAACCAAAAGGTATCCGCCAGGCCTCTCATCCCAAAAAAGAAGGTATTACCAGCTCCAGAATTGTGGATATACGTTGATAGGAGTCCTTTTCAAAAGAAATTTCAATGGTGTGCTCCTGCGATGCGTTACTTCAAGGGAGGCGCAGAGGATCCTCGATGCATTTCATAATAGCGACGAAGGTGGAAATTTCTCCACCAAAACTACTGCCATCAAAGTCCTGCAAGCTGGATATCATTGGCCTACACTTTTCGGTGACTCCTACTCTCTGGTAAGGGCCTGTAAGAAATGTCAGTTCTTCTCTAACAGAAGGAAGAATTCAGCGATGCCCCTCAAACCTATCGTGGTAGATGAACCATTTGTGCAATGGGGCCTGTACTTCATCGGAATGATCAACCCAGTTTCTAGTGCCAGACATAAATGGATTCTAATGGCTACAAACTACTTCACAAGGTGGGCATAAGCTATTCCCCTTAAGGGGGCAACAAAAATAGAGATCGTAGACTTCCTCGAAGCACTGGTGACAAGGTTCGGCCCTCCGAAGACAATCATTTCGGATAATGCCAGAGCATTTCTGGGTACAAAGGTATGTCACTTCGCATTAAAAAATGGCATATTCCTTAAGGCCTCATTAAATTATTATCCACAAGGAAATGGCCTAGCCGAGTCAACAAACAAAAGCTTAGTCGGACTCCTTAAAAAAGTTGGCTCAGAACACCAGAGGGAATGGCATAAAAATATCTGAAAAGTGTTATAGGCAAACTGCATAACCCTTAAGCAAGTCCTTAAGACTTCACCTTATGAGCTGGTATATGGGAAGGAGGCGCTATTACCTATCTCTATGGAAATCCCAGCAATACAGTTGTTGAAATCCTTTGAGATAGAACAAAATGAAGCCATGGAGGTTTGGCTCGCCGAACTATTGGAAGTACAAGAAAAAAGGGAGAATTCCCTAATAGTAATGACAAATCGTCAACAGGTGGTCAAACGATGGTTTGACAAGAAGGCTTTCGACCAAGGTCTGAAAAGCGAAGACTTAGTGCTAAAATATGACAGCAGAGCTGCAAAGCTAGGTCAACACGATAAATTTGATAGCCTATGAGAGGGACCCTTCAAAATCATTCGGTGCAGGCAACACAATGCTTTTGAGCTGGAAAATATCAAACAAGAGCTGTTAGGAATCTCAGTCAATGAGATTCATCTTAAGTTGTTCCATTAGGCATTAAGCTCTACCTTGTACAGATGTAAATAGCGCTTTTGTTTCCTTTCCTGTTTTTGGCCTGTTCTTTTTCTAATCAGTTTTCTTTCTACATATTTGTTCATTATCGTGGGGGGGTAAAACATCAGAGTTGATATTACACAAATATAGTCATACGTGGAGAAATAGCATACAAGACTTGTAGACCTAGAAAATTTTAAACACAGAAGCAAAAAGTGCATGGATTTTCCTTAAAAATGAGAAGTATATATTTATATATATATTTTTTGGGTTACAAAATGGCTGGGAGGCCGATTTCCAAAATATACAAGTATCAAGGAATATTATATACAATAAGCCTTTTATTAGGTTTATCTAAACAGGAGAGTTACATTTTGAAGCAAGCAAGCAAATCGGTTATCTATCCAAAGGAATGACTGGCAACAATCGATGCATTCACTATAGCATCCACTTCTTCCTCATCCACGGGCTCCTTAGCGGCACTGGTAGCATCATTCGACGCAACCGTCGTTGGCATTGAATACACCAGGTTCCTGAAGTCAGTGTACCAGTCTACGTCGTAGAAAGGTATTACGTTGTAGCTCCGAAACAGGAAATGAAGGGCCTGAGTAACCCTCTGCTGGTGCTGGTCACGGGTTTGCAGGCGGAATCTGCTGAGAAATGGTAGCCAAACGACAACAGCTTTTTCTTCGATAAAGCGACGCAGGTCGCTGGCTGTTGGTAGGCCTATCCCATATGCAGCATGCGCAATGACCTCACCAAGCCCATTCAAGTATTTCTTCGAAAAGATTTCTTTAACCAGCTTCAGGATGAGTGGTCGGGGAATTCAAATGTCCAGCATGGACGCTACAAAGTGTGAGCATATATCGGTATTTACCCTATACTTGTCCTCATACTCTACGCAATCCTTGCCTAGGACCCACTTAATGGCTACCAGAACTAGCGAATGCTTATTCTTCGTCATCTTTTTTAGCCTCCTAGTAGAAATCTCACCTAGAAATGACATCTGTGATTTAAATGAGGTTAGGCGAATTAGGGTATCCATTTTTCCTGACATTTTTCCTAGGCTCCTAAGTTAAAGCCGAAATTGTGCACCACCTAACCTATGAAAAGACTTGTTTAATGCTCTACTACTAACCTATCATGTCTCAAATGCTAAGTTTGTTTTGCTCACCATCTACTGGCCTATTTATAGAAAAATTGACAAGGCACATGCCAATCCGCCTCTAAAGAACGTGATGATATGCTAGCTGCTATCTTGAAGGTCGAGTCTGCGTTTGTTCACATTTCTAGGCCAGTACATGCATCATAGTACGGCTCAAGGCGTCTTTAATTAAATGAAGTTGATTAATTAGCTTTAAAAAGGTGGCGCTTGTTGGTGAAGGGTCGTATGGCCATAGGTTATTGTGTCATCTCTCAAGCACGTCCCGGAACCTAAGGCGATAATCATATCTTTTCGGGCGGTGATTGTTTGCTTGGCGTAATCATTTCGACCAGAATATTAATTACCAGCGCATACTAACACAAGGTTAGAAGGCAAGTTACAAGCTCAATTTCCAAGGAGATCAGGGTGTATCACATGATCTCATAAATGTAATGATGAAATCTAGCTGCCTCGGAATAGAAATCAGTCCATCTTGCACGCGTTGTAGGATTAGCGGTACATGCCGAATTAAATGCAAATGGCTTGCTCTCGCCTACCACCTTGGGAAATGTTGCTATTATTGCACGAAAAGGCTTAAATATTTCAAAGGCTTTTACAAATGCAGGGAAATGCAAAGTGTTTTTGGTCTGTGTATCTAGAGCAAGCAAATTTGCAGGCCAGGAGCTTACAATTTTTGCAGAGAAAGAAAAATGTCAGAATCTTTAGCTCAGCAGATGCAAGAAGAGATTAGCCAGAAACTGTTCACGGCTATTCATTCTTTGGTTGAGGTATACGTATACGAGGATGTAGCATATGCAATGCCTGGTATACCAGCGAAGACGAGAAGAGCCCACACGGAAGAGCTGGATAAACCCAAGGAATGGAGTAACTAGAAAAGGGTCAAAGAGGAATGGAACAATATCTATGACCCAAAAATTGCAAAGAACCCTAAATCCCTCAGAGAGGTGGCCTGTGCAAGGTTATCAGCAACAAGGGTGGACCAATCCATGGTAGGAAGAGTCTAGTATAGTGGTCTCCCACAATACATGCTCCATTTGGTGCACTATTGCCCGGAGGTGGTCGATGCAACTTTTCAGCGCTATAATCCAGATACCCACTGCATTGAAGGTCACAATTTAAGGGTTCATATCAGCCCAGAAGCCATCTGGCATATGTTATGTATCCTGGATCCAAGCAGAAGAAAGGAGACTATCGAGCCTTTTCGCCCAAGCAAGGGGGAGAAAATATGGAAGAAAATAAAAACTGACTCAGATTTCTTGTTAGAAGAAACTAGTAAGAAAGGTATCGCATCCGCTAAAGCACCAAGTATCCCATTATCGCGTGGTTCATTCCGCGATGATCTTCAAGACGCCATGTCCATGTTGGCATTTGTTTGCGGACGAGACTCCGATGAGAAGATCGAGGCTTTTCAGCTGGGCCCTGCAATACAGTTTCGCAAGCAGCATGAACTTTTTTGGTATGATTTTGCTGAGTTCATGGTTGAAGAAATGATACATCAAATGGAGAATTATCAGCGGAAAAGAAGTTTAGATTTCTTTTCTACCTAGTCCACATGTTCCTGTACCAGAATCTGGATTTCTTCGCCCGTTTTGTTTCGCTATCAATTTTTGATGAGAAAAATAAAAGAAAGTCGGTGTCTACATGGACACCTTTCCTTTCCGCAACATATGAATCTTATTATGCATTCGCGGACTACTTCATAGCTCCGGTCTTGAATGATTTAATCAGAGAAGGAGATATCGTCCGACTCACCAAGGAGCAGATCGGATTTATGCAGAGCTATACCCCTACTTATGACTGGTTCTTAGGCAGGGATTTTACAATCCTCTGAATGCGGGGCTTTACTAGCAAACCTTTCCTGCTCCCAGCTTGCGTCACCGATAGAGTGCTCACACTGGAAATTTTTTGACAGGTGTGTGTCATTTATTTCACCTTCTATAGCAGTGAAAGTGTCAAGAAGAAGGGATTCTTCACTTGTCCGAAGAGTTTCAAGTCGATAATGTTGGTTAAAAAATAATCGCACAAGTTGTTAGAGGAGAAGCTAGCACATTTAGGGTTGGTACTGATAATGATAAGTGGGAGTACAACCCTTTCAATGACTTACCAGAGCCACATATGAAAGTTACCCATGTTCTCCGACCATACTGGGAAAAATGGCTTAATCCGCAGACAGATAGAGATGAAGATTTTGTGGAAATAGCGCAAATCTCTATGCCAGACACTAGGGGCCCATGGCACAAGTTTTACTTTCCTGTGGCCATGGCCAGGGACAATCTTCTGATAGAGTGTGACATGTATACAATCTTCCGATAGAGCGCAACATGTATAACAAGTTGAAAGTGGGTGAGGAATGGAGTGATGAAAAAATAAGAGTTTTCTAGAAATATCGCCAAGAAATAGCACAGTTGAATGCTCCTTATAATCAGCTAAAGGATGACCAAGAATTTGGAAAATGGTGGAATGAAGGCCACCCCAGCACGATCTCTAATATTGACAGGAGCGAAGAAGGAGAGGGATCCAAGGAGCATGAAGAAGAAGCAGTGGTATCATTCTCTTCAGCGCAAGTGAGCAACGTCTCCGAGCATACTGCCTATGTCGCCACTAACATACGCTTTAATATATCAAGAGGCTCACATACATGCACTTAGGCCGCTAAACCAGCCAGGCTAACGCCTCAGCAGAAAGATCAGACTGCTAAGATTAGCGAGTGTCCGCCTATGAAAAGGCAGCGCACGGAAGGTGTTATCGGAGGGGTTTTGTAAGAACCCATCGGAGGAGAAGTGCCTACTGCTAGTCATATGCTGGAGTTTGCGGGCGAGTCACGGATGATCCTGGAACCACCGCCAACTAGTCAACAGGTACATTTCGTTCCTTCCTCTCTTGCATCTCATTCCTTCTTATCCGCCCTTGCTCCATTAGCAACTCCTGCCATAGGTCTGAGCCCTCCACCCTCTGCTTCTGGTCCAGCTCATTTGGTCGGATTTGCCCTGTTTTCATAGGCCCAACCATTTATAATTACTCCTTCGAGTATGCTTATGCCTACTGCTGCCACTCAAACTTTCCTCACCTCGCTTTTAGAAAATGTTCCCCCAGTCGGCCCCCATTCTTTTTCTGCTATGCTTATTGATCCTTTTCCATTGCAACAAGTTGCCATCCAGTCAGCAACTCCCCTTCCCTAGCCAATGAGCCTTACGACTAAATCTCTGATTCAGCCGCTACAAATGCCTAGCCCTGTTGATAGTTCTCAGGCCAAGCTTTGGAACGTGCCACACTTTTCTCCACAAACTATCACTCTCCAGAAAAAGAAAATGCATGCGCCTATGAAAATTACCTATCCCTATGCCTTGCCTTCCGGTGTTCCTTTCGTAGGTGGGCTTGTTTCATCACCAGCCGAATTCATAGCATAGATAGATTCTGGAAAGGAGGTGCGTGCAAATAGAATGAGGTGACACAAGATAAAGGATGATAACACTCCTACCGAGCCGAGAGTACAAGCTTCGTATGATGAGGCCCAACAAGAATTAAAATTCATGACCATGTACCCAAGGATAAGCAAGCCTCAGGGAGAAATGCAACTCGAAGATTATGAGATCTATGCTATCAGACTTGACATGAAGGTAGCCTGGCCACAAGATAAGGTCGAAATCATGGAAGAGACACAACAGGTGGTCACTTTCGACTTCCTCAAAACTGGTCGCCAGTTAAAGAAGAAGGATGAGCAGCTCAGGGAAGCTAAGGAAAGGGTGAGCTTCCTAGAGACAAAGGAGAAATCCTTGGAGGCAGATATCGCCTGAATGGCTGAAAGAGCGCTAACAGCAAAGAATGAGAGGAACAGGCTTCAGGGAGAAATTGTGAAAACCTAGATTGCTGACCCAGGCTTCATGAAAGAGTTGCAAAGCCAGAACTAGGCTGCCTGACAGAGCCTAAGTCAAAAGGGGAAGAGTTTGAATGCATCTGCCTTGAGTATAGTCAGGGGATGGCACAAAAGGGTGAGGAGTTGGAGCGCCTACAAGAGCAGTATCAACAAAAGGTACAAGAGAAAGAGGCTGAATTTAAAAGCCTAAAGGCTAAGCTGGAAGAGGAGCTCCAAGAGACAAAGGCTTTTCTGGAGGAGCAATCGGCTAACCACTCCCAAGCTGAACAAAATTGGAATAAAGAAATGAACAGTTATGTGGAGCAGTTGGCGTCCGAGAAAAAGAGGAAGGCAGAAGTAGCTGAGGCTCTTATTTCAAGAGACACAGAGATTTCTTCGCTTAAAGCCTCTCTGCTACCTGCCCTGCCCAACCTGATGTCATTCCACTGGTTAGGCAATTATACATTTCTCACTAGGAGAAAGTCAAGACCTTTTGCCTAACACTGCAGCCTACCCTTCGATTTATCGACAAGGCATCAAGGCTCAATCAAGAGGCCCAGGACACAATTGAGCAGTTCCCACATTTCATCCTGGAGAAGGTTCCTGAGGCAAGAGAATTGCTCAACAAGCTATACTCTATCTCAGATGAAATCCTTGCTAGGGCAGGTATCGAAGATCAGGACATTGCTGCTCAAATTGCTAATAAATTCATTCATTGTCACTTCGCTTTCCAGCGCACTAAGATAGCAGTGACATTTCTAAGCAAGGCACTTGATGGCATACAGGGAAGTTTCTTTGAGTTAGGCAAGCTGGGGCTGCCATCCCTGTTCCTCGAGGATGGCTCCATTGCCACAACTATGTAGCTTGCAGAGGTTATTGAGCGGAAGGAGAACAACCCGGAGGCATTCAAGGAATTCAGCAACTCCCCAATGACAACCGACATTGAGGCGATCATTCATCCTCTCTCCCAGCTGTTTTTCCATATTCAAGTAGGCGCCGGCTTATCTGAGGTACTGCCTCAAAAGGAAACTATTGATCTCTGTGGGGCACAAGAAAATTTGTGTAGCATGGCAAAGTCGTTCGAAGGTGAATGGTCACCCTTGCAGGCTGCTCTTTCCAACCTCTGACTCCATTCGCCTGACAGATAAAACTTTGGTCTGCAGAACCAGAGAGTTTTTGGGTTCTACGTTCCTTATCCGAAACGCCCCTGATAGTCGCCAAAAGCTGTTAAATAAATATTCAAACAGCTCCCTTCGGGTTTCTTTTGTAAATTATGTGTGTGCGTCGGCCTATGAGTCACCAAGTTTAGTCGACTTTCCATCAAATTTTGACCTCTCCCTTTTGCGCATCTCTTTTTCACAACTTCAGGTAACAACTTCCCTTTCAGGTCCTGAGGAGCTGTGTTGGGCGTCCACGTGTCTCGCTTGCAGAGGTTTTTTATTTCCTTCTGCTTTGAGATCTCTTCAGGTCGCGAAAGCCTTCTGCAGAGGCCGTCATTTCTAAAGATTGTCGGAGGGACCCACATCTTGCTACGTGGCAGCCTATCACAAGCTTTTCATGCGGAGATGAAATAAGCAGCTACAGGCTGTGAAATGCTTCCGCAGGCCTTCTTTTATTAAAGGCGGGCCCCACCTCCTACTAGGTGGCAACCATTCGCATTTTTCAACATAGTAGAGAGGTGAGTAACCACGGGCTGCGAAGCGCTGCCACGCGTCTTTCGTACTCGGCTGATGCGGCTTTCTCTCCACTACAACAAAGACCTCAGCCCATTGGACACATGTTGTTACTTCACAATCTCTCGGCAGTAGTAAGAGAGGTTTTCATTTGGGCAGTGACAGACTGCCACATGCCTTACGCTAATCCTCGAAGCAGGCGATAGGCTGGATGAGGGAGAGTATGCTATTGGGTGCCACTCTTCATAATTTCTAAGGCGGTGGATGACACTTGTAGCCTTGGGCCTGGTTGGAACCACTACCATCATTATGAGGGATGCACCTCCACTAGGATGACCAGATGTTGTGTTCTAACCCATTGCCATTGTAATGACATTGAGAATCTTCTGATTCGGGCATCATTGCAGGAGATTGTGGGATCTTTTCTGTTACAACTCTCCAAAGCGGTGGGAGTTTTCTCTCTGGCTATATATACTCTCTCTATCGAGGAGAGTAGGGTCCAAGATTTTTAGAAGGGATACTAGTTTTAGCAAGAGACACCAGGCCTCTTTTACATGTTTATTTGCAAAAAACTTTCAGACTGTTCCCACTGTTTGGTCTTTCTGTTTTTCATGTTTTGATTAAACTATAAACTGTACTTTTTATTGTCTTAAGCATTTCATTTGATAAGACTTCTATATATTGAATACAAGCTTGCTTATCTAAATCATGTCTAAATGACTCTTCTTAGTAGTAAGGATGTATGCAATACTATTTTATGTCAATAAATGAATTGTTTATGCTACAACTTTAAGTTTTCGATGATTTGGAACATGACAACACCATACAGGCCCTTAAATCTATGATTTATTGTGCCCATCAACAAATTTTGATGCATCGCCTTAGATTAGACTTTGCTTCATTATATCTGTTTCCTTTTCCCTTTCCAAAAACCCATTATAGAAGAAGTCGGCTTCTTTAAAATTCGGAGGTCACTCAGTTTGGCGCAAAAGGGTCCCCCTTGAACTGAGTTTCCCATAAGGCACTATTACCTCATCAAATTTTGGCATCAATAGGTATCTTTCACTATGTTGACTCAAATCCTTTATTTTGTTGTGTTCCTATGTGTGTGTGTGTTTTATATGTTTTAACCCTATGATGTAATATATTTTTTATGTTCTAACATTCTTGTCTTGTGCAGGTCTTTCTTTTTTGACATGTTTGTTTTGTAGGTCTTCAACTTGGGGGAATACTTCATTGGTTCAAAAAGTTATTTGCTTCCTGTATAACATCCTTTTGGCATCATGATGTTATTTATGTTAAGTATATTTCCTTTAGTGTACATATTAGTGTAGATTCATATGCCTGCTAAAGTGAGGGAAAAATGTAATGTCATAAAATTGCACCCCTTGCAATCTCACATACATCTTTGTGTCCACTTTAGCATCCATTCCTTTATTACTTGTGTAGGATCATTTTAGCCCTTGCATCAAACTTTTTCCATCCCAAGATGTTCTAGACCCCTTTTTAGCAGCTACCCTCATTTGTCATCTTTCTATCAAACCTTATGCTTTTCCCATTCCCATCATTTTGTAATGTGATGTGTTTGGACATTAGTGCACCGCATGGATGTTTGTGCACTGTTCTAGCATCTTGCAATATTTCAACATTCAAACGACCATTTATATGCATGTTTTCAACTTGTCATCTTCTTTTGTTAGTGGTAACAACTTGGCATGCTTTGTAACTACCTATGAAGCTTCTTTTTTCTCCTCTTCTATCCTTAAAGGTTATCTTTTCAATTCATTTGTGCATCTAGCTTCACTCTAACTCCTTGGCTTCTATATTTTCCCTCTTTTATCTCTTGATTGCATAAATCACTCACTTGTTACAACAGCTTCAAGTACCCTAAAGCTCTTACACTGCTCCTCGCAATACTCTTGTCTCTTGAATCTCTCTTTTTCTCCCTCTTTTGTTTCCTTAAGCCTTGCAACTCTATCTCCTTTATCTTGTGCTTACAAGCATCCTAGGATTTTTCACATCCCCCAACTATTGCATCTATACTTTGTGATACCGGTTCTCCTTCTCAAGTGGGGATTTCTTTTATCACCCATATTTTGTGATACGAGTTCTCCTCCTCAAGTAGAGTTTTCTTTTATCACTCATTGCATTCTATTTCTCTCTATCTATTTCAATTTTTGTGGATGTGGGAACACTAAAATAGGGGTTTGATTGAGGAAAACCCCTATATAGCCCCAAAAAATTCTCCATATATTATGCATGTAAATATTAAATAAATTCTTTCACTCGGGGCTTCATTACATGGGTTGCTGTCAAAAGTTTCTTTCTCTATCCTCTTGAGTTCTGACATTTACTTTATTTAGTGCTATTACTTTTTGTTGGTTTCTCACATTTTTGATGTTCTTTGCAATTAGATTACTAGTGGTCACTTAGCCATTTTATGTGATAAAATCACTTCTTGGTTTGCATGGAAACCAACATGCTAGAGAGATGCTAGCGCACCACACTGCCATCACAGAACCACATTGTTGTCCTTTGGCTGAGAGCCCATCAATTTGTCTAGAAAATATTCATGACCTGCTCTTTCCGATTCGAGAACCCTCATGTTCCTTGAGGTAGTTTAGAGTAGTTCTCTCTGTGAGGATCTCTGAATGAAGAGAACTCATGAGCCATGAATCCCCCTTCTCTACATCATGAAGCTCATCTTCTTAGGGAACATTTTTCCTAATATCTGCAAGAGAGGACAAGTCAAAATTGTTAGATCATCACCCATAGGATGCCTCGTTCACATAATGCCATGACAGTAGATCATATACTCTTGAACAACATCGAACCTAATGAAACCACCAAGAAGAGGACACATCACAAGAAAACATAAAAATCACGTTGTGAATTTTTTCTGAAATATGTCATCGATATATGCCCCCACTTTAAAGTGGTTTCTACACCATCACTATAAGCAATTTCTTTAATGTATCTAGTGATTTTAGACTAAGACATAAGATCTTTCCCCAAAAAACCCTATGCCAAGTCATATATTTCTAAAATAAGCAACATCATGAAATAGGAAGGAAGGGTTGCCCCCACAAATACATAGGGGATCTATGGATTTTAGGTTAGTAGGTCTTTGCTACAATATTATCATAGAGCATGGATCTATCATCATTCCCCAAATACTCATAGAACTAGAAGAATGCCACAAATCTAGAGCAATAACAAAGGAAAATCCTTTTGGGTCAACATGGAAGAGACCTAATGTCTTGACACCTTGCATCATCCCCAAAAGGAAAACACAAGACAAATGAAAAAGATAAAGAAAATATTTTGTGTCAACATGAAGGAGACATTAATGTCTCAACACCTTGTGTCATCCCCATAAGGAAACCACAAGATAAATGACAAAGATAAAGAAAACCTTTTTGGTCAACATGGAAGAGATGTTAATGTCTTGATGCCTTGCATCATCCCCAAAAGGAAAAAAAAAGATAAATAAAATATTTTGGGTTAACATGGAAGAGACATGAATGTCTTGATAGCTTGTGTCATCCCCAAAATGAAAACACAAGACAAATAAAAATTATAAGGAAAATATTTTGGGTTGATATGGAAGAGACATGAATGTCTCAACGCCTTGCATCATCCCCATAAGGGAAAAACAAGTCAAAAGAAAATTGATAAATTTTTTACAACATATAGAAGAATGAAGGTACATATAGAAGAATGCACAAAGATAGAAGGATACATCAAATAAAACAACACGAGGGGTCATATTACACATATGCAATCACATAAAGAAAAAAATGAAAAGGAAAAATACTAGTAAGGCATAGGAAATTCAACCTAAAGTAGATCATCTACCTCCCAATCTCAGTCCGTGTAAATGGAAGGCAGGAAACTATCAAAAGGGACAAAAAAAATGCATTACTAGGAGAAAGCTATCAAATTCTTTCCCCTACTTTGTGGAAGGAAAGAATGAGCTGAGATAGGTGATGAAAATGAGCTCCTTGCATTAAAGAAAATGATTTTCAATAAGTGTAAAAACATGTAATAGTGAAAATGTTTTAAGATTCTAAAACTATTACATGGAAAGGAGTGAAATTCATGATAGTGTTATTCAATTACAAATTCACAAGAATATTTGGGATTAGTTAAGCTTGTCAATATTCTCTTTAAGACTTTACACTTATTGTTATGATATCCACAAGTTCTATGGTATACAAAGATATGCTTGTGCTTGTTCTATTTTTGTGTGGATGTTCTTTAATAGGTGGTAATTTTATGAGACCATGACAAAGAAGAATTTGTAAAGATTTTTCATTTGGAAAATGTTTGAGATTATAAATTTTCTTTCTTTATTCACCAACTTCTTTAGATGGAATTGGGGTGGGAGGTCCCAATATGATCTTGTCTTTGTTATCATTGTCATTAGCAAGCATGGGTTGTTCTTTAGGAAGGAGGACACTTATCTTAGGAGGAGGATCTAAGACAATCCTACCATCATTATAAAGCATTAGGTATTCTTCAATGATTAAAGTATTTATGCTTAGAGGAGGATCTTAACATCCTAACCCTATGGTATTCTTAGTGAGTACTTGTTCTAGGAATTGGTGAATTTCATGTTCACTTGTTTTATCACATCCTTTTTAACTCAATATTGTAAATCCTTTTCTATATGTCTCCTCAAGGCTAATTGATGTGTTGTTTAATTTATTGACATAAAATGGTTGATTTTTTTCTTGTTTATAGGATTTAGGTTCACCTATGTTAGGGATCTTAGGTTCAACTTGTGACTCAGTTTTAGGATGTAAAAGACCAAACATCTCAAGTTTTCATTCATTGAAGGATAAAACAATTCATTGGAATCAAGGTTGTTAATGAAATCATTTATGAATTCATTCATGCTAGCATCATCTTCTTCAATGATTTCAACATCACACAAAGGACATACATTAGGAGTTGTGTGAGCATGAGTAAGTTCAATTTCATTAGGGTAGTTTCCAAAAACACAACTTGAAACATCTACCAAAGAGAACAAGGACTTCCATACATTGCCTAAATAGTTCTCCATTTGCAGAATTTCAGATATAAACTTAGTAACTTAGTGATAACACAATGCAATAAGTTGACAATGAAATGTTTAAAATTAATTTTGAATTTTAACAATGCACTAAGATGAAGAAATTTAAGCTAAATGTGATGAATTTAATGAATTAGAAAATTAGGAAACTAAAATAGGAAAGTAGTAGTACCAAATAGAAGCTAGAAACTGATATTTTAATGTCCCAAAAATGTAGATCAGTAGCTAAACATGGACTCATTTTCTAATAAGGGTGAATGGGTCCTGGTTAGATGTTTCTAAGATTTTTATGTGGATTTTAGAGTGAATTTTAATGCTTTTTCAGCTACTAGATGGTATAGAAAAGACTTGATTAGGGACTCATTTTCTAGTAAGGGTGAATGGGTCCTGGCTAGGTACTTTTAAATTGTTTTTTAGTGATTTGCAAGCTTTCATTGATATCTTTTAGCTCCATATCTGAGACAGTGAATTTCAATTTCAGATTTTCAAGAAATGCAATGAAAAGATGAAAAGAAAGGTCTAAACTAAAATGCACTTTTTTAAAATTTTCAAATGAAATTGTATGAGATCTAAATGAGATTCCAAATGACTGATTTTCTTTTTTATTTTTTAGATTTAGAGAGATGAAAAACAATGCAAGTCTAAACCCTAGATGAGATGCAAGATTTCAATACAAACCAAGTAACTCTAAAATAAATCTTAATTCAATGCTAATGAATTCAATATCTAACCTAAGATGTGAAAGAGAATTCAAAAATTCAAATATTGCAATGCTCAATATGTCAGGTTCACCATTAATGATTAGGTAAAAAATAGGGAGGTAGATCTAAATGCATGAGCAAGAGGATAGATCACTAATTTTTGCACACTAAATCACGACAATTATGTGTATGATAAGATGAAAATAACAATTAGAAATGATACCTAACTGTTATAGTGACTATGAGGGAAGTTTTTAGAGCATAAAAAGTTGTGTACCCTTTTGAAAAATGTTTTTTTAGGCTATAGAGAACTCATTCATCTTCACTGTTGAATGGGTCCTTTTTAGGGTTTCTAAAAATGAGCTCAGGGTCATGTTCCTTGATGTTTGCACTCTCAAAATACTCGTTATTATTTTCTAGAAGTCTATAGTTAATTTGGTAGCATCAATTCTTTGATTTCGCACTTTAGATGACAACTTTTGCAACTTGACAACTTTGACAATTTTGCTCCAAACTTGCCCCACTTGATCTTCAACTTGTAAATCTGAAATTACACATTCAAGGGAAGAAAATCTTGTTTGTTTTTAGTGAATGGGGTTTTTCCTCATTAAAACCCCTTGTAGGTAATTAAACCAAATGATGAAATATAGGAATGGAGCATGAAACATGAAATAATGCACTTGATATCACCTTCAATGATGTCTTGTGAAACAAATCTATAATCTAATGTGTAGTGGCCATGAAGAATGTAGATCTTGGATGTGAAATAATTCTTGTGAATAGATCATTAATATAACATTAACTATCTTGGCTCAACAACATGAATAAATGCAATAAACCTTTGTCATGATGAATTGATCTTAAATTACTACAATCAACTCTTGAAATCTACCTTGAAATGCCTTATGAATTCTCTTGAAATGTTGTATAATGCTCTCTTGAAATTTCTAGAATGCTTCATGAACTTGCTAGATCTTGTTAGAAGAAACAATGTGAATTAACCCATTATTTAAACTAAATTAGGAGATTAACCTCAAAATTCAAACAACTAAGGCCAACACCTTATCTGGAAGCAAACTTTATTAAATTCTTGGTTAAATCAAATTTGAAAAGGGGGTACTCATTAAGGGAGGACCCATTTTCCACCTAGGGTGAATGGGTGTTGGCTCACTTTTCCATGACCTAACCCCAAGGGATGGAAAGAGTATTAAAAAAAATTTTTTAGACCAACTCAAAAAGGGGGGTCCTAATAAGGGAGGACCCATTCGTCCACCATTTTCTAGGACCTAAATTTTCCCATTTAAATGTTTTATTTGTTAAATTGTGTGTGTTGGGATAGATCTTCTGGAAATGTCAAAGATAAGGTTTAAATTTGAATTAAAGGGGTTTACTTAACTCCACTTAACCACAATTAATTAAGACCACCCTAGATAAATGTGAAATTTCTTTACAACACTTTACAAAACCTAAATAACGTACTAATTTAAATATATTTTATTAAGAAGGGGCCCATTAAGCCTAATTAAGTAAATAAATCCTAGAAAAATGTGAAAGTGTGTTACAACACTTCACAACACCTTTGCAAAGGATCAATTAAAGCATGTTTTAATCAAATAAAGGTTTTAAAGTGATGAGAATTTTTACAACACATTACAACACTACTCTAAGAGACCATTAATTCAGTTTTAATGTCAATTATCAAACAAAGTATGGGGAAAAGGCTATTTTTTCTATTACTACATTTTTCACCCGCTTTAGTGAAAGGATGACCCCATGTCAAACTCACACTAAAGTAGAAATCCAAGAAATTTAAGTATGAATCAATAATAAATATACATAATCATACCCTATCAAAGTCCAAGAAGAAAATAAAAACAAAGGATCAAGCACAACCATTTCAACTTGATGTGGATTGGGGTTTTTATCTGTAACATACACTACTCACTCTTGGTAGTGGGACCTTAGTCTATCCACTGAGTTGTCCCATCAAAGTGGTTTAGTGATAAATTCATGCTGGAATGTGTTGGCTTCTCACCAAACAAGGAGAAATCCATGCCAGTGTATCAACTTCTCCTTATACTAACCATACCAAATTTATTTTACTAATAAGTTCAGTAAGGCACAATATTTAGTGTAATTCTTTTGTTATGTAAAATTTTGTTAAAAGGGTATTTTTCTTTTTTCATGTAAAGGTAATCTTTTTAGGTAACATTGTGCCTAATTTCTCCAAAAGAGGGTAAGCTAAAAGTGTTAGATCATTGCCCATAGGATGCCTCATTCTTATCATGCCATGATAGTAGATTATACACTCTTGGACGACATCAAACCCAATGATGTTACCAAGATGAGGACACATCACAAGAAAAAGTGAAAAATAACATTGTGAAATTTTGCAAAATTATGTCATCAATGTATTCCCCCACTTTAAATTGGTTGCTACTCCATCACTATGACCAATTTCTTTAAAGTAGCCAATTTCTTTAGCCTAAGACATGAGAGCTTTCCTCGAAAAACCCTATTCCAAGTCATATGTTTCAAAAATAAGCTATGTCATGAAATAAGAAGGAAGGGTTTCCCCCACAAATACATAATGGATCTATGGATTTGGGGTTAGTATTTCTTTCCTACAATTTTTTCATAAAGCATGAAACTATCATCATCCCCCAAATACTCATAGAACTAGAATAATGACAAAAGGAGAGTGAAAAAACAGGAAAATAATTTTGGGTAAACATAGAAGAGACCTAAATGTCTTGATGACTTGCATCATCCCCAAAATAAAAACACAAGACAAATGGAAAAAATAAAGATTAGCTTTTGGGTCAACATGGAAGAGACGTTAATGTCTTGAAACCTTGCATCATCCCCAAAAGGAAAATAGAAGACAAACACAAAAGATAAAGAAAAGATTTTGGTTCAACATGGAAGAGACATGAATTTCTTGACACCTTATGTCATCCCCAAAAGGAAAACATAAGGAAAACAAAAAAGATAAAGAAAAGATTTTGGGTCAACATGGAAGAGACATGAATTTATCAATGCCTTGAATCATCCCTAGAAGGAAAAAAAAAGACAAAAGAAAAATTATTAAATGTTTACAAAATATAGAAGAATGAAGGTACATATAGAAGAATGCACAAAGAGAGAAGGATACATCCAATGAAACAAGATGTGGGATCACATTATGCACATGCAATCCCATAAAGAAAAATATGAAAAGAAAAGACTAGAAAGGCATGGGAAACTCAACCTAAAGCAGGTTGTCCACCTCCCAATCTCAGTCAATATAAATGGAAGGTGAGAAACTACCCAAAGGGAGAACGAAAAATGCATTACTAGGAGAAGGCTATCAAATTATTTCCATCACTTTGTTCAAGGAAAGAATGAGCTGAGAGAGGTGATGAAAATGAGCTCCTTGCATTAAATAAAATGATTTGCAATAAGTGTAAAAACATGTAATAGTGAAAATGTTTTAAGATTCCACAAGTATTACATGGGAAGGAGTAGAATGGATGCTAGTGTTATTCAATTACAAAATCACAAGAATCTTTGGGATCAATGAAGCTTTCCAATATTCTCTTTAATACTTTACACTTATTGGTATGATTTCCACAAGTTCAATGGTATATGGAGTGAGATATGCTTGTGCATGTTCTATTTTTTTGTTGGAATTCTTTAATAGGTGGAAATTTTATGAGACCATGATGAAGAATAATTTTTAAAAAATCTCCATTTGGAAAATTTTGAGATCATAAAATTTCTTGCTTGATTCGCCAACTTCTCTAGATGGAATTAGGGTAGGAGGTCTCGAGATGATCTTGTCTTTATTATCATTTTCATTAGGAGGCATGGGTTTTTCTTTAGGAAGGAGGACACTTATGTCATGAGGAGGATCTAAGACAATCCTACTGTCATTACGAAGCATTAGGCATTCTTCAGAGATTAGATAATTTATGTCAAGAGGAGGATCTTGATATCCTAACCTCGTGGTATTCTTAGTGGGTACTTGTTCTAGGATTTGGTGAAATTCATGTTCACTTGTATTACATCCTTGTTTACTCAATATTTTAAATCCTTTGCCATATGTCTTTTCAAGGTTGATTGATAGGTTGGTTACTTTATTGACATAGAATGGTTGATTTTTTTCTTGTTTAGAGGAGATAGGTTCACCTATGGTAGGGAACTTAGGTTTAACTTTTGAATCAGTTTCAAGATATAAAAGATGAAACATCTCAAGTTGTGTCAGTTGTTTCATTAAAGGATGAAGGATGCATTGGACTCAAGGTTGTTAAGGAAATCATTTAGGAATTCATTCATGTTGGCATCATCTTCTCCAATGATATTGAAATCATGAGGAGGACATGCATTAGGAGTTCTGTGAGCATTAGTTCAATTTTATTAGGGTCATTACCGAAAACATAACTTGAAACATCAACCAAAGAGAAAAAGGACTTCCATACATTTCCTAAACAGTTCTCCATTTTCATAATTTCAGATCTAAACATAGTAACTTATTGATTACAGAATGCTATAAGATGAAAATGAAATTTCTAAATGCAATTTTGAATTTTAACAATGCAATAAGATGAAGCAATTTAAGCTAAATGCAATGAATTTATTGAAACAAAAAATTAGGAAACTCAAATAGGAAAGTAACAGTAGTAAAAAAAATCTAGAAAGTAAGATTTTAATCTCCAAAAAAATGCAAATCTATAGCTAACAAGGACTTGTTCACCAACTAGAGAAAATGGGTCCTCATTAGATGTTTCTGAGATTTTTTTGTGGATTTCAGAGTGAATTTTAATGCTTTTTCAGTTGCCAGAAGGTAATCGAAGGAACTGACTAGGGACTCATTCACCAGTAAGGGCAGATGGGTCCTAGTTACGTAATTTTAAACTATTTTTTAATGATTTGCAAGCTTTCAGTGATATCTTTCAATTCTAGTTGTGAGTTAGTGAATTTACATTTTATATTTTCTAGAAATGCAATGTAAAAATGTAATGAAAATATAAAATGCAAGGTATATTTATTGAAATTCCCTTCTTTTTTTTCAAATGCAATTGTATGAGATCTCAATGAGATGCAAAATGACTTTTTTTTTTTTGTATTTTTTAGATTTAGAGCAATGCAAAACAATGCAAGTCTAAACCCTAGATGAGATGCAAGATTTCAATGCAAAACAAGTAACTCTAAAAGAGATCTCAATTCAATGCTAAAGAATGCAAGATCTAACCTAAGATTCAAAAGATACTTAAAAAATAAGAATATTCCAATGATCAATACATCGGATTCACCATTAATGATTAGGTGAAAAATATGGAGGTATATCTAATTGCATGAGCAAGAGGATAGACCACTAATTTTTCCACACTAAATCACTACAATTATGTGTATGATAAGATGAAAATAACAATAAAAAATGATCCCTAATTGTTATAGTGACTATGAGGGAAGTTTTTAGAGCATAAGAAGTTGTGTACCTTGTTAAAAACTTGTTTTTAGGCTACAAAGGACTCATTCGCCTTTAGTGGAAAATGGGTCCCTATTAGGGTTTCCAAAAATGAGATCAGGGTCCTATTCCTTGATTTTTTCACTCTCAAAATAACGGTTATTAGTTTCTGGAAGTATATAAATAATTTTGTATCTTCAATTCTTTTATTTTTCACTTTAGATGACAACTATTGCAACTTGACAACTTTGACAATTTTGCTTCAAACTTGGTCCACTTGATCTTCAAGCTATAAATCTGAAATTACACATTCAAGGGAAGAAAAACCTATTGTTTTTCAGTGACTAGGGGTTTTCCTCATTCAAACCCCTTGTAAGTAATTAATCCAAATGATGAAATATAGGAATGGAGCATGAAACATGAAATAATACAATTGATATCACCTTGGATGATGTGTTGTGAAAAAACTCTATAATCTAACATGTAGTAGCCATGAAGACTGTAGATCTTGGATGTGTAATGACTATTATAAATAGATCCTCAATGAAACGTTAACTATCTTGGATCAACAACATGAACAAATGCATTAAACCTTTGTCATGACAAATTGATCCTAAATTGCTACAATAGACTCTTGAAATCTACCTTGAAACAAGTTATGAATGCTCTCTTGAAATTTTTAGAATGCTTCATAAACTTACTAGCATAGTGTAGTAAAATGCATACCCTTGCATTGGGCCCACCTTGCTTTATTTATGCTTCTTTATCTCTTAATTGGTCCTATTTTTCATTCACAAACCCCATGAGTTATATTTTTCTGGATAATCCTGACATTATCTAATGCATAAATGATAAATTAATCATTTCATTAGAGTATTCCTGATTTTTATGTTAGGACTAAAACACCACCTAGGGAATCTTTTTCCCCCAAACGTCTCAGGACCTTGATTTTGAGATATCCTGATTTGTCCCCTTTTTGGTGTCTGTGATTCACGCTTTTAGGACTTGGGACTAAGATGCCACCTAGGGTTTCTTAGTCCTCCTTGAGGCGTTTTCAAGATTTAATTTCAAATTTTTGTGGGATTTAGCCTCCTTTATTTAATGAATTCATATGTCACCTTAGTGTGATGTAATTTCGAGATATAAAGTATAAGTATAAATACAAATTTCATTCATTCATTTCAATCCAATTCTTTTGTGAGAGCGATTCATAATATCAAATTGAGTTCACAAGAGAATTCAAGAGCATTCTATCAAGCATTTGGATCCATACTCAAGATTCAAGGATCATATCAAAGAGAATCTTGCATCATGAGTGTTGTGCTAACATTTGTGATGTAGGGTTATGATTCAAGCAAGCAATTCAAGATAATTCTTGTGGTTCAAGATCCATATCCATTGCAGCCATTGCACATGAGTTTGTATAATTTGCAAGGGTTTGTTGAGTTGTAGCATTGCATGTTGTTCATTCACCATTTCCTTTATTATTCCTATTTCATTTCAAGGTTTAATTACCAACAAGGGGTTTGACCAAGGTGAACTCCCATTCACTAAAAAACCACAAGTTTTTCCCATTTTGCATATTGTTGATTGTAGATCTAGATTGAAGTATTGAAGATCACTTGGAGTGAAAAGTTGTAAAAGTTGCAAGATTTCATTACAAAGTTCTCATCTTCATGAAAACTCACCTAGAAGTCAAATCCGGAAATTTCAAAACCTGAGATCGAAGGAGAAGCTAGTGTAGACCTTAGAACTCAGGACCACATTCAAAGTTTTCAAAAATTTAGAATGGGATGAATACACCACCTTTAGCATCTTAGTCCTCCTAGCATATTTTCTAGAGATTCTTTCATATCTGGTTTCAAGATTCGAAGACTTTGTATTTGCCTCAAAAAATAGTAGCGGGACTAATACGCCATGTTGTGCACATTTTCTTCCTTGGCATTTCTAGATAGCTTATTTTCATTTCTGAAATCCTCACAACATCTCCATACTTGCTAGGTACACATCCTATCTCCATGGTGCTTAAATTCATCATTTGCATCTCATTTAGCTTGCATAACTAGGTTTTGTAGGTTGAATATTCATTTGTCTTTTCCAAGCATTTTATTGGTGGTGAACCCCTTTAAAGCTAAAATAACCCCCTCCTAGGTCCTCCTCATTATGAATTGACTCACCTTGTCGGGTTATTAGTCAATCCAATTAGGACTCCTAGGACATTATTGAGTGATTTATTGAAGAAAGAGTGGTATTTCTATATCCAATTTTTCACCATTAATCATTTTGGGGAACCCAACCTTATTGAACATTCATTTTATTATTTGGAGTCCATTAAATTCCTTAGATATAGATTGCATTCATTCTTGCATTGCATCTTGCATCAGTGAAATTGCATCTATAGTTTCTTGCATTTTACATTAGAGAAATTGCATTTAGGGTTTACTATATTTGCAATAGTGAAAGTGCATATAGGTGGCATATTTTTCTTGCACCATTTCATTTCATTGAAAAGATAAAAAGAAAATTATTCATAATCTTAATTGCATTCAAAATTGAAAAAAATGTATTCAATTACTTATTCCTAGTTAGTTTTTCTTGCACTCATTTGCACATTTTTTTGTTTATAAACACCAACATCCTAAATAGGAAATCTGTAAACACTATGGACACTCAAATTTTATTTATTTTTCTACAAAAAACCTTTGCTATGACTAAAATTCCCTTCTTGACATCTTAGTCCCTCTCTAGATTTTTTCCTCAGAAATCTCTTTCTACTATTTACTATATGTTTTAGTCTCAAGAGCTTCAGAATCTCACTCGGAGGACCAAGACTCCCTTCTTGGCATCTTAGTTCATGTTGACCTTGAATCTATAGTTTTTAGGGTCTAAAATTGTTTTTCTATGTTTTTGTTGGCTACCTTCAATTTTTTGTTTCAGTTTCTAGAATTTTTGTTATTCCAATTTATTTCATTTCAAGTGTAATTGCAGGCATAAGATATTGTGTTCATTGCACTTTCTATGGTTTATCCCTTATACGAGCTATAGTACTTGGTGTCCTATTATTAATACTATGGTTAGAAGAACTATGAGACTCATGGCATCCCACAATAAAACACTCATTGTATATCTTGGGTTATCAAGCTCTCTTTTGGTATTGGCATTAGTTCACTAGGTATGGACCATACCTTTGACACCTTTTTTGCTATTCCTACCTTAACTACAAGTGTTGTGCCAAGTGTTCAAGCAATGGTTGATCACATCCCTCAAGAAAACATAATGAATATGCATGAAGACCAAGCTCATTTACAAAATAGTGTGAGTATTGAACGCATTTCCATCACTATTATATCTGCTATAGATAGTATTCACCGTATGATGGAAAGTGATAAAGGACAAGAAGTTGTATGTAACCTAGTTCACATATTTGGAAAACACCTTCCTTCCACCAATAACAGTGCTCAAACTTCAAACAATGTGCAAAGAAAAGGAGGAAGTCAAACTCCTCCCTCTTCAACCATGACATCCATTCCCACCTATACAAATCCTCAAGTAACCATAATGATGCAACCAACTAGCAATATCCTTCCTACCTCAAACATTTCCACCAATGCTCCTTATAACCATGTGGCATTTAATCTTATATCTCCTCTCATAAGTAATTCATTAACTGGTCCTTCCAACACATACACACTACCACCCTATTCATCTCCATCACACACTTTAAGCAATGATCCTATCATTAACCACCTCTTACAAATCCTTTCATCCATTCAACATCAAGTTTCCACCATAAATAAAAATCAAAATGGTCCACCTTCATACTATGTCAAAAGTAACCCATTATCCTTGGAGATATTGAGAATTCTGATGCCACAAGGTATAGAGATCCTTATTTGATAAATATGAAGGAAAGGGAGATCCTACTAATCACGTTAATTCCTTTACTTCTTTGTGTAGTGACTTTATCCTTGAAGAAAAACTTTTGGCTAAACGTTTTTCCTGATCCTTGAAAGACATTTCCTTGGATTGGTTTTCTACATTACCGAATAACTCAATTCATTCATTTAATGAACTAGATGAGGCTGTTATTAACCATTTCTAAGTACACATGGTTCCTAAAATGATATTAGCTGATTTGATGAGATGCAAGCAAAATGAGGGTGAAAATGTCACTAACTTTATTTCATGCTACTAATCGCTTTATTCCAAAATCAATATGAAGATTCCTAATTCCCACCTTCAAAAGATATTATTAGAAAATCTAAAAATCAAAATAAGGGATAAGCTCACCACGAATAAATTCCCCTCCATGCATTTATACAATGCCCTTCGAGACTATCATAATTTTGTAACCAATAGTGAACCAAAAGCCATCCCTACCCATCCTAAAAAATCCAAAGCTTCAAACCAGAACACTTACCAACCTTTTAGAAGACAAAATAAGAGCATTTTTCAACTAAATTTCACCTCTCAACGTACCCAACTAGTTGATACCCACATAGCCACTATAAATAAAAGTAATCCTTATATCTTTATGGATCCACAAAGGTAATTTACACCCTTGACACACCTCAAAAAATTATAACCCAAATCTTAAGAAAAAACATGCTTACCTTACCTCCTATTCGATCCCTTGACCCTATCAAGCCATTACCTCCAAGCTTTAGACATAATTCCTATTGCACTTATCACCAACAAAAAGGACATGATACATAACATTACAAGAATCTCATACATCTTGTGCAAGACCTCATTGATTCCAATCATATCCTAATTGGAGGTGTGAATGACAAAGGTAATAAGTTTGTAGCTCCTCCCAACCAAACCTTACAAATCTTTAGCAATCCCATTCCCAACCATAATATTTCATTTGTAAAGGCTAATGAAACTAAGCTTGATGTGATGAATGTTGACACAGATGATGAGAATACAAGTAATCATGAACAAAATCCTAAGGATGATTATGAGAAGAGTCTTATGGATACTAATGAAGAAATTAATATTGATAAAATTATAGGAGTGATTGACATCGAGCCTCGTAAACAACAAACCATTAAAATTAATTTCTTTTCAGAAGAAACAATTAAACATGCACCTGGTGATCCTCTTTACATAGCTGGAAGAATTAATAATAGGCCCACTCCTAGGATTTTAATTGATCCCATATGTGAAGAGAATTTGATCATATAAGAAATTTTTTATGTTCATGAACTCACTCAAGATAGATATTATTAATCGAAAGCATGGATTAAAATGCATGATTGTTTTTCTCTTGCTATGATGGGCTCGGTCACACTCCCTTTAAAAGTAGGACCAAAGAAATTAAATGTATTATTCTCTATCATATCTAATTTAGACCAATTTCATGTGAAGTTAGGCTACAAATGGCTTCGTTCCATGAATGTGGTCCCATTTTTTGTCCGTAAGTGCTTAAAATTTCTAGTCGGTAATGAAATATTTATTGTAAACCATAGTTTCTTTAGACCCCCATCTTCCCACAGAAAATTTTCCTTAGATTATTTTTGGCTTGAGCCTATGGAACCCATCAGACCCTATTAATATTTCCTTTTCATGTCCTACCAAAATTTCAAAGCAAAATGCATAGCCAAATTATCCCATGAGAACTTGCCTCCACACATGCTTAAACCTCCACCCCTTGAAGAAAACCATGCTAAACCTAAAGCCCCTCCAACAAACCAAGACACATCCATGAAAAATCCCTTTCCTATTTCCTACAAGAGACCTTGAGAGAACCAAACAAGTCCTAATCTTCCTCCTAAGAAAATTTATAAATCCAAACAAAAGGTGGTTGAACAAACTTCCATGGTTTCTTTTGTTCTTCCCTGACAAGAAGAAAAGAAACCTATGGTTGAAAAACAAAATCCTACACAAAAACAACTTGAAAATCATAATAAAAGGAACCACAATGCTAGAGAGTGTAGGCATAGATGTCATGCTATTTCTCGAAAGATGAATGATGATAACAACATTGAAAATAATGATGAAAACTTGATAGAAGCAAGAAATGATGACCCTCCTCTCTCACCAAAACAAACAAATCTTACATATCCAACACAACCAAGACCTTCCATGGATATTTTCATTCACCCTCCAATTGTGGTTAAATTGGATGACAATGAGGAAATAGCTAAAATCAACGAGGAAGTGCATAATGAGCTAAAAAAGTTATTTTCCTCTTCCATGATCTTAAACGACAACAATTATGATGATCCTACTAAACTGAGTGATTCACCATGTGTTGACTTTGGTGATTCTCCTAGTACATCACTTGATGTTGTCCCACTCCCTAGTGATATGCATTCTACATATACTAAACAAGACTAGGATACAAATGACATGTTGAATGGTTGAATCACATGTGCTTTGCCAGTCTTTTATCTTTTATCTTTTTCTTTTATTTTCCTTTTCACTTTCTTTTTACTTTTGCTTGCATATGCATAATGTGATACCCTGTGATGTTTTGTATGATGTTTCTCTCTCTATGCGCATTCCTCTATTTGTACCTTCATTCTTCTATATGTTGTATACTTTTTCCTTTTCATTTTTTTGTCTTGTGTTTTCCTTTTGGGGATGATGCAAGGCATCGAAACATTCATGTCTCTTTCATGTTGAACCTATTTTTTAGTTTTTAAGAACCAAACTTAATCTCAATCCTTTCTTGTGAATTTTATAGAACTTAATCATCAACAAGGTTGAGGATTGGCCAACACTTAAGTAAAGCACTAAGTACCTCACTTCTTCTCTTCAGGCTCTGTGAGACCTAGGAGGGTAATCCTACATCATAATATTTTACACTAGGTCAAGACAAATTCTACATATAGATTCATTTCTCAAGGAAACCACCTCATCAAAAGTCTTGGCAGACCTTTGATGAAAGCGAATTTTTTTTAAGAGAATGTGCTTATATACTAAAAGTTGGAGCAGTATAGTTTAGAGTATATTATGAATTCATCTTCATCTTGAATCTTAGGAAAAATTTGTTACTAACTTAGTTGATCACAAAATAAACTAATAGAGCAACTAGTGCCTTATTTGAGGGAAAATGGAGTCATAACTTGCAATCAATCAATAATACACTTATGATTAAACATAAAAAATTAATGGACTTTTAGTATGCCACTTTGTAGCATCTAACTCACTATATTTTAAAATATTCCTTCCTTGCCAAATCCTATATTCTTCTCTTACAAACTAATAGGCTCATTTTAGCATTTAATAAACTCATTGAATTGAATCATAAAACAAGCTCATTCACTTAGTGAAAATGAAAAAAGACAAAAACAAATTATAATTAATAACTTCGTTCATAGAAGAAAACACATAGCAGAGCAACACTTTAGAACTAATATTCTTCTTCATTTCTAATACTTCTTTGTAAAATGATGTTTAATATCTTCATACAATATAACCTTCACCCTAGATATGCTTCTGATATATCTACTAATATATCTAATTACATTCTACTTGATCTAAGAGCATAGTATTCACGTTGACCTATTTTTAGATTCAAAATTCTAGACTTTGAACTCTATAACTATAGCCATGAAATCCCATTTATAGACAAGGGAGCAACAAGCATCTGACTAAGTTACATTTACATTTCACTTAAATTTTTGGAAACCTAATTTCAACTAATTCCTTGAAGAACTCCTGAGGTGGTTCTTATGCAATCATTCCTTGAGTAGGGGAGGACAAAAAGGAAAAGCATGTGAAAAATATTAAAAGTCATTGTCACCGAATTCAATTTTGAACAAAAAAGATATTATAATAGTTGGAGGGCTTCCACATCATCATGGGAGAACAAAAGACAAACCACGCCCATATCAAAACAAATACCTTCTATGAAAATACCATGGTGTCATCAAAAACAAAAACAAGGAGACTCTATTCAGATTCATCAGTATTAGAAAAAGTTTGATCACTCCTTGTCCTCGATGAAATGGGTGGAACCATCACCATGTTGTCATCAGAGCTTCCATATGACACCAGAGAAAGTAGTTATTGGCCATTTCCTAAGTTGGTATTTCCTTCAATATTAGAAGGAATTTTAGAGAGCACAATAGGAGAATTATGCATGCCTAGACAAGCCATATGTCTCTAATCCTTTTACCTTTCCTTCTTCATTGGCTGAGCCAGATCCTTGCCTTTCAACTTGACCACTTCTCCTAGAAGGGTCCTATTTCTCAAATGGTATGTACACTGCACAATTTAATTCTTCTTATGAGCTTTAGACTTTCTTTTTTCCCTTTGAAACCTAAGGAGAATCCTAGGCTTCATGTCAGTTAAATCCTCATGACACTCATATACACTTAGTCGGCTAGACCATCTAATAGGTAGAATTGTTAAACCAGTTTTTACCATTTCTTAAAACTAGCAGAGTGACAATTAAAAATATTTTTGACCCAAGACCTAATGGAACTCTCAAATTTTGCAAATTTGAAGTTCCCATTTCAAAAAAATTTCCTTTGTACTTTAAAAAGTGCATCTGATGGATTTGCTCAAGTGACCTACTTTGGAGGGTCATATTTTGGTGCCTCTTAATTTTCAATCCAAACCCCTCTATAGACCCATTCATGTGATATATGTGAATTTACATGTCAATTTTCAACTTCCCATGATGAGTTTGGAAAAGTGAAGCTAGAGGGTTTTGGAAATTTTCTTCTATTCCCAAACTTGGAGTTTTTAAAAGTAGCCTCTTGTTTGAGCTTGCATTTCACAGATGCATGATCATCAAGTCAAAATGATTGTTGAACTCTATTATCCATACCTAAATTTTCTCCCAAGTCATGTTTCGAAGAATTATTATTTGATTTGATATTTTTACCAAGTCTAAACCAAATGCAATTTGTTCAGTTTTGCACTTGCATTTTCTAAAACCTTTTAGGGAGATCAACTTTGACCTTCAATATCTCATGAAGATTGATGATTCAAGAAAATTACTCTTATGCACATGTTCACTATATAAAAATGAACTACTTTGTCTAGTGGAAACTCACCAAGAGTTGATTTGATATTTTTTCAATGAGGTGATTGGGTGAGTTTTAATTGATTCTAAATAGGTTGTTGCAAAAAGTTCAATTGAGCAACTTTGATAGAAAATATCTTTCACCTCATGATCTATTTCTATGAACCATATATTGCACTCCATTCTCAATCCAAATGTCTACATGCTTTCAATTTCTCATAGCACCATGAGGTCATTCTCCTAGTTTCCTAGGACAATTCCTGAGCAAACTTGATCAATTCTCACCATTTTGAAAATGTCCTAGAAAACAGATTTTGATGACAACCCAGTTTATCATTTTACTCCTAGAGCATTCAAAAGTTTTCTCACAAAAATTTAAGCCTAAAATTTGTTTGAAAATGAATTTTGTTTTAGCTGGGCCCACATGGGAACCCAACATGGTTTGCTAGTTATAAGTGTTGCATTCCATCTTGTTGAAAGACACTTTGGTTATGACAGTTGCATGATGTTTTAAAAGAAAATATAGTATATAGGAAAATACTATGGAGTTTTCCCATTATGTGGATGCATATTCATTGATTATTGGGAATGCACTTAGAGTGAATAAAATTTCTCAAATGTTTTGTTCATATTTGGCAACACAAAACTAAAATATTTCCTCTTTAGGGACACCATAGAACACAAGAGGTGAGGCATTGGAAGCAACATCAGAGGAGATTCAGTCATTGAATGATAAAGAGGCTCTGAATTTAAAATTACATAATCTTGCTGAATATTTGTTTGAACTTTGGGACTAGTGTGTTTACTGCAAATGAAGAGAGTATGTTGATAGTAGGTAATGAAAGAACACTGGGTTACCATGCGATAAAATCATAACACCATTTATTCTTGCTTTGAATACACCCAAAGGATCCCAAGTTCAAATGTTTTGATGGTTATTGAAGATGATAACTTGAAGGTTTGTTGTAAAGAATGGAATGTACCTGGAAGCAAAGACATTAGCTTCCTAGCTAAATTTTTAAGAATTTTGAAGCAAAGAACACTTGTACCAATGATAGAAAACAAATGAAATAAAATGCAACCAAGGGCCAACATATATGGGACAATGATGGATTCAAATGCTTGGCACAAAACTCAAATTCTTTGTGAATACAAAAATAGGGAATTCATGTTGCAGTTTAGAGTAGGGTATCAATACCCATCAAAGCAAAGAGAAATGATTAAAACTCCACAATACAAATCAGAGGCAAGAGATATGAGTATTTTATTCTATCGAATGTAAATGGCATCACAATACCAGTTCAAAGAAGCTGAAAGGAGCTCGATGAAGATTTATAAAAAAGGGGCGCCCATGATAGTTATAGAGAGAAAGATCCATTGTATGAGGTTGACTCCAAAGTTTTATTTGTTTCAAAAGGGGATCCACATAATACTATAAAGAAAATCAAACACACTTGTTGTACTTTTCTAGATACAAAATGGGTGTGTTGAAATACTTTAGAAACTTTAAAGAAAAGGCAATCATTGGGATAGGAGCATGGTGGAGGGTATGGATGTTTTTCAAAGAAAGGATGCAAGAGGAGCTCTTTCAAAATCTTTACACAGTAGAAGGATGCCACTAAATGGAATGGTCCAATCCAAGGTAAGTGTGATTGCCTGGAGAACACCATTGTAGTCTATGCACAAAATAGATTTGTTAAAGACTTTAGAAGCCCTCTAGAAAATGTGAGGCATGGCTAGTGAGTAGTGAGTTGGAGTAGCGTTGCAAATGTATTTGGAAAGAAAGATATGCAAATGGAACATCATTTGAAAAGGCCTATGAAACTTTCAAGCATATGCATTGTGAAGGGCATTGGGGCATATAAATGCAAGAGAGAAGCAAATGTTTGTCCTTATAGTGAAGTGAGGGTTGTTCTCTCTAACCAAAGGTGATGACCTTCCATTCCATGGGAAAAACCAAGGCACCAATTGTGTTTGGTAACATGGAACACCATGAATGTAGGGTATGTACAAAGTGGATCTATTGATTAACCCTCCAGCAATGTATCAAAATAGAGTATGCATAAGAGAAAGGTAATGACGGCCAAGTTTGTAGAAATGACCAAGGAATGAGGATGTTAGGGCAGAATAAGGAGACAAAATGAAATCCAATGGTGGGAAAAGAAAAGAAGATGCAGCAAAATATTTTCCCTACCCCGCTAGCTCATGTGATTTAATTGCTCACAGGTTAATTGTCGTGGGGTTGGCAAGATTGCTTTTGGTGGAGGGCGGGCCCCTACCTTTTTCTCTCACATAAATGCTCGATGAAAACATTATAAAAGGGCATGATGGTTAAATTTGAAAAATTTTGATTTACTTTTAAAAAGGAAAAAGCATTTAAAAATATTTGAATGTGCCCTCGTGAAAGTTTAAGGAGAACTTTGATGGTGAAAATAAAAGCATGGAGATGTGGGTAACTCCCCACCACTCCCCATTGTCTCGTAGGAGTTTAATGTTCGCTTGTTAAAGCTTGCATGAGCACAAGGTTGAGAGGAGAGGCCAATGTGGGCCCAGTGTAATTTTTAATACATTTTTTAAAGGATGACTATGGGGCAGACTAAAATATTTTCCAGATAAGTGAAGGTGGATTGTTTATGTATCAAAGGAAAATATTTTGAAATATGTAATTTAAATGGAGTATGTGTAAATTCTCTTGGGGGCTGATGAATTTTTTTTAAAGTGGTTCTTTTAAATGCAAAGTGTAAAGATTGGGAATGGGTAAAATATTTGAGAAAGGGAATAAAATATTCACTAGGACTTTTATTTGTTGGAAGTGAATGCAAAGTGTGGTTGCAACAAATAAAGTGGAGACTATGTGCTAGGAACATAAATATGAGAATAATTTTAATACAACAAATAAAAGGGAAAAAAGAGCAGAAAATATGAAGTTTTCATGGGCACATAGATATTTTTAGTTGTTGGGTGAATGATGGAGATTCTCCATATGGGAAAAATTTCTCTTGCTAAACAACTTGGAGCAAAGGTAGAATTGAGAGGAAAAATAAGCTGTAAAGAAGAGAGAAAAGAGATTCTTTTCATTTTTGTTGATCAACGGTGGATAGAGTTTCTAGATGGCATCTCCATATCAAATCTTGGGCCTCTTCTAGTGCCTTCTATTTTTCTATATATTTTGTTTTATTATCATTTGTAAAGGGTTTTGAATTCTTGTCTGGTGTTGGGTAGATAGAAAATGTTGAGTTCAATTCATTAGGTGAGTCTGTAAACTGTAGTTGCTGATTTCATGAGTAAATATCAGCTAGTTTGTGCAAATAAATTAAGAATGTCTTCAAATTGTCTCCAGATCTTTATTTTTTAGTCATATGAATGCAATAATACAAATTTTATTTGAGTTTTTATCTTAAATTTTCTAAGATTGTTTTGTCTGTTCATGGTTATGTTTCAATGAAATGGTTAAAATACTTTGAGTAGATAATTGTGATTTCAAGTGCATAGTTTGGATCTGATAAGAAGAATTTGATTAACACTATAGGAGTGGATCTGTTGATGCAAGACATTAATAGTTGTAAATCCACTGGTTGAAGTTCATTTACTAATGAATTCTCCTTATGAATTTGACTCCATGGCCCATAATTAGGAACTTATTTGTTCTTCAACTTAATGCATTATCAGAACAATGTTTAAAATTCAAAATCATTGTAAATCCTTGTTGTTTATTGAAGTATTGTGTTGAGTTCTACCTCCCAATTACTGAGTGAGTATTGAGTTAGCAAGAATTCAGCTAGATTTGATGTTGTCAGTGCTTTCCTTGGTGTATTGAATTGGGATTTATCTGCTATAAAAACTAATGTCTGTGTGTAATTGAATTGAGTCTTTAGGAATTGTATAGGGAGACCCACTTTTTTTTTAAGAGTAAAAATTGTAGGAGAAATAATTCTTTGACTGAATCTTGTTAGTTGGCCAAATCCATCTTTGAGTTTGAACATAAGACATTGCCTAAGTCTTTAAGATTCATTTGATCTATTGATTTGGAACACCAACAAAATGGTGACTCTATTGGGGATAATTCTAAATTTCTAGTTGTAGACTATTTACAAACAAAGTCATATCATTTGCATTGAGTCATATTGTTTTCCATTATAAGTTTTTTCAAATATTGAAGGAATTTAATCTTGGAGAAAGAATTTGTTGTAGTGATTAGGACTGAAAATTTCATGATATGTGGTTCTCTATTGATGAAGTAACTCAAAAAGAAATTTATTTGTGAAAGAGCTATATGTTGTTTGAATTTCATTCCTCTATGAAGAACGCTGGTGAATCTATCAGAAGAACCTATTGAAGATGTGAAGAAAAGTTTCATATATACAAATATTTCCAATTAGAAAGAATAATTTGTAGCAACTACAATAGTTCCAGGTATTCTTCACTTTTGGTTTTTAAGAAAATTTTATATGAAAGCCATGTTTGAACTTCTTATAAAAAACTTGGGTTACCTATTGAGTGATTAGCAATAATAGAGGGAAAGCATAGTAATATTGAGTTTGCACACTCCCATTTGTTGGATTTGTAATAAATAAATGTAATTGCAACTCCGTTGAAATAATTTTTCCTAGTGCTCAAATATTTGCTTGTTTGGATGGTGTTAGCTCTCAAAAACATAGGTTTGAACCACGAGAGGTTTCCAAGCTCTCACAACATTTCAGGGTAACAAATGAGGCCAAATGATTTAGACCTTCTACTCTTCAGGTGTTGCTAGACCTAGGCAGGTATACCTATTTGAATAAGGCTGACTTGACCTCTGCTCAGTTCCTAAAGTAATTTACCCACAGTGGAAAATGGGAGTGGATAAATGAGTTTTATTTTGGTATAAATTATGTAAGCAATGTCAAGGAAAAATCTAATATGTTCATAAGATAAAATAAATGAAACTAAACAATGGAATGGTAGAGACTAGTTTCTTATTGGGTGTATGGAGTCAAAATGAAACTCTGAAATGAGTAACCTCTTTCTGGTAGAAAATCAAATTGTTTGGCATATAGGTTTAATTTTATAACTGGTATAAACATGTAGGAATGTGATTACCAAGCTCTTCTTAATGATCCAAATTAGATTCCCTAATTACTATGATTGACTAAAAGGATTTAATCTCTCCCTGAAAGAACCAATTAATCCAACCATACAGATACATCAAGTGTGCATTGATAAACTAAAAAAATATCCTTGATATATCAGTTTAAATAACTAGAAAACATCAACCTTGGAGACAACTTCAACAATACTTTCAATTAACACAACAAACAATTGATACCAGAAAATGTCACCACATGAAATGAATTCAATTGAAATCTCCATCGTTTCAAACATGCATCATAGTCTCAAAATTATAAACATTTTTTATCCTACTATAATTTTTATTTGCTTCCCCCACTCTCTCATTAGCTATCAAAAATGGGTATTTATATATTAGTATTTGAAAGGACACATCCTTTCGTATTCAAAACTCAATGATCTATTGTATTCAAGCTTTTACCAACATCCATCAGACACCCACTATTATGCCCTGTCACTTCCCTAACACTCCAAGTCTCTCTGACTATCAACAGATTATATATCACTAGGTAGTCCTGCGGTTACACTGATGTTACGAGTCTCCCCGACACTCTGTTCCTTTAGTTTTGAGTACCATTGTGACATTGAGGGTAGGGCAGATGTTCCTCCACTTACATATTTTTTGTTGAGATTTATCCTTCACCCATTCTGATTGCTGAGACATAGTGGTTTTCTTTCCAATGGAACTTCATTCGGCATGACTCTCTTAGCTCTTGCCGATGAAGCAAGTCTCATCGATGACTATTTCTTCCACATGCACCACCAAATTTGAATCCCATACAACTCTATCAATGTGACATAGGGGGTCAGTAAGACTCCCTGACTTCATCCTGATGACAATGACGGAACCCACCCTACCTTATCAATAAGACCAAATGAACGTTGCAGGTTGTTACTCTGATTTCTTCTATCTCACTAATATTTTACTTTTGTGCTTCATTGGTAAGATATACATAGGGTTGATATGACTTATCCTGATGCATATTGTCTTGCTGATAGGATCTTTCTTTCTAAGAGACTCTGAATTGTGTCTGCCCAATGTGTATTACCAAATGAAAGTTTATCGGTAAGACAATCCTGATCTCTTGCCAATATGGTGAAAAAAAGACATATGTCAATATAAAATGCTTTATTGATCGGGGATACCTGGAACATGTTACGCCGATATGATTTATACATTGAAATACTCAAGGATAGGTGAATGCTATGAGACCAAATGATAAAATATGGGAAAATTTATTATGCAAAGAGGATTCTTCTGCTTATGGTATGGGAATTTTTGGGAACTAATGAGTATATGAAGCCATGAAAATTTTCAAAATTTTACAGTTCTAACAGTGGCTCCATCTAGGGATGAATGATTGTGAGATTAGTGGAAGGATCCAAATCTCTGGTTGAGTAGACCAAACTTTCAAGGTGATGGACTAGTGAGAAGGATGGAATAAATGGAAATGGAGATGAACATGACCCTATACTACTGTACATTGGAAAGATTTATTTAATGAAGGAATGTCAGGATTGTCCATGTACTAGAAATTCTTGTTCCTTTTTATTTCCTAAACTACTATGCATGGAGAAGAATTTTTGAGAGGATTTTCAAGAGTCGTCCATGCACTAGAAACCCTTAATCATCGATATTCCCTTTTTTAAGAGGAGAAGTGCTTCAAAAATTTCCCATGTATAGGAAACTCCTATTCTTCACCAGTCATGTTCTGCAAGTAATATGAATCTTCTCCTTTCTTATGCACAACAACAAAGGGTCCCAGCCACAAAGTGTCAAATTTCCCATGTTTTCCCTTTTCCTAACACCTTTCATTCCACATTAGCACTAGATCATTTTCTTCAAATTTTCTATCTTTTTCCCTTTTATCAAATAAATACTTCATTTGTGCCTGCAACTTCACATTCTATTTTTGTGTTGCTCTTTTTATCTCATTAAGCTCTGCTAGTTGCTCCATTCTCTCCTCCATTGGTTCAAAAATGTCTATATCTTCTTGAAGGATAAATTTGTAAACTGGTAACAAATTTTTTAAAGGAATCCTAGCTTGTGTTCCATACACCAATTCAAATGGGGATTTTCCAATTTCCTTTTTCACAGTTATCCTATCAACCCACACATCCATTTTCAACTTTGAATCCCAAGCCTTCTTATTCCCACCTAGCATTCTCCTTATGATTTTTAGCAAAATTTTGTTGCTAGACTTTGCCTGACCATTAGCTTGTGGATGGTAAGGAGCTGCATAAGAAACAATGATACCATATTTACTGCAAAAATATTTAAATTCATTAGATCTGAAACACATCCCATTATCTATAATCAATATTAATGGTGTACCAAATCTGGTAATGATGTTATCCATTAAAAAATTGATTACAACTTTACTTGTTGCTTGCTTGGTTGGGACTTCCTCTACCCATTTAGTGAAGTAACTAGTAGCTACCAGTATCCACTTATGTCCTCCACTTGATTTCTCCTATATCTCCCCAATAAAATCAATTCCCCATTGATGAAAAGGGGCTTCAACCTATAAAGGTCTAAGTGGTAAAGCTCCCTAATACTTCATTTTCCTTGAGAACTTCTGACATGCTTCACATCTTCTTACATATGAAAAAGAATCATTAAATACTTTTGGCTAGTAATAACCTTCCCTAAGAATCTTGTGTGTGTTTTTCTTTGCAAAATAATGCCCTCCATAGACCCCTTCATGCATTTCTCTTATAACACACTTGGCCTGTGACTCATCTAGACATAGCAACAACATCCTATCCCTGTTTTTCCAAAAAAAATCACCTTCCATAAACACATATTTGGATGCTTGCAGCTTCAAGGTTCTTCTCTGATTGTCAGTTAATCCTTCAAATCACTTCATGTATTTGAGGTAATACATGATGTTTGTATACCAGGCAGTATGCTTAATACTTGCAATTGCATTTCTTTCATCTTTTATGTTACAAATTTGATTCACTTCAATATTTGTTTATGCCATTAACTTGGCCAAACCCTAACCTCTCACTAATTTAGTGATTTTTATTTCCATATTGAATTATTGAATCCTATTAATCCATATGCATCTCTTCCCAGTTATTTCTTACTGTGTCAAGATATCCTTAACAGTTGCATGAGGGACATAAGCAATCACCTTAGCTCCAACAAGATACGGTCTAAAATACTTTATGGCTTTCACCAATATAAATTCTTGTTTTTCCATTATATCATATTTAAATTATAATCCCTACAATGACTTGTTGAAAAAAGACATAGGATACTCATGACCTTCCTCATTCTTCTGTAACATAACAATAGCTATAGTGCGCATTGAAGCAAATGAAAATATTTGAAAGGGTTTCGCAAAATCTGGCGATTTAAGGATAGGGGCTTGTTTGATGGCCCTTTTGATGGATATGAAAGCTTCAAGTTCTTTTGCAGTCCAGTCTATTTTTTGTCCCTTTCTTAACATTTTTGATATGGGCTTAATAATTTCAACAAAATTAGACACAAATCTCCTAACAAAATTGATCTATCCAAAAAATGGTTGGATGGCCTTAACAGTCTTAGGAATAGGGATTTTATCTATAGCCTCAACCCTCTCAGGATCTATTCTAATCCCCTCCTTTGACACAATATTTCCTAAGAGTTTACCTTTTGTGATTGCAAAATGATATTTTTTAGGGTTCAGACTAATATCATATTCTAAAGCTTTAATAAAGACCTTTTCCAGATTTTCTACATGATCTTTAGCCCTTTTTGAATAATCAGTAAAGTCATTGATATACCACCATGATAGCATTAATCAAGTCTGTAAATGTTACGTCCATAACTCTTTGAAAGGTTGCACCTATATTTGTGAGACCGAATGGCATTCTCACATAAACATATGTTCCCCATGGGGTTGTAAAAGCTATCTTGTACTACTCAGATTCTTTGACTTTGACTTGGTTGTAACCAGAGAACCCATCCATCATAGATAAAAACTCACACCTTGTTACTTTATGTAGTACAACCTGCATATTAGATAGAGGATAATTATCCTTGAGAGATGTCGTATTTAGATTTCTGAAGTCCACAGATAATCCGATATCCCCATTATCCTTCCTCATAGGAACTAGGTTCGAAACCCATGTTGAATGCTTGATTGGTTTGATGATATCCCCATCTCTAAGCTTTGCTAATTCCTCCTACATTTTTGGTTCCAATGTTGGGTTAATAGGTCTTTGCTTCTGCCTAAATGGCTTTGCATCTAGTTTCAATGAGATTTCATGTTGAAACAAATCCTCCCTATATGCTTTGATATCTTCATAAGACCAGTTAAACACATGTCCATAATTTCTTAACAATGAAATCAACATTCTTTGAATTGTCAGGCTTATTGTCTTCCCAATGTATATCCTTTTTGATTCCAAATCAGTCCCTAAATTGATCTCTTCAATATCATCCCTCTTGATTGGTGTCTGCTTCATGAGGGACTGATCATTTCCATCATATAACCTTTCCAATGCTACTAGCCATTTTGGAAGCTTATTATTTCTAAGCTATAAGACCTCCTTCCTGAATACTATTTTTTTTTTGTCTAGCTCTTCTACAAATGCATTGAATTCAATTTATTGGGCTTCATATTGATCTATATAGTGAAGAAATTTCAAGAGGTCAGTATCATCATAAAAAACTTGCCAACTGTATATATTATCAGGCATAGTGGGTCCTACTTTGAACTCGATTTGAGACACTCCAACCAATGTGATGTCATCTCTTTTTAGTGCTACATTGGCTAAAAATTCTGCCATTATTTTCTTTGACCTATCAATCCACTCAATTGAGAAAGCATCAAACAACTCAATTATGTCCCATATAACATTCCTATATTGCTTCAGCCTCTTGTGTTTTGTTGCATGTTTTGATTTAACTTGAGAAACAACTAGCTCAGAATCCCCTAGAATAGCTAGTAGCTTGATCTTATGTCTTACAACCATATTCAATCATGTTAGTAAAGCTTCATACTCTGCTATATTGTTCGTGCATTCAAATGCCAAAAAAAATGAATATTTAAATATGACTCCTTCAGGTGAAACAAACATTATTCTTGCTATGTTACCTTCTTGGCTGCAAGCTCCATCAAAGTACATTTTCCACATGCCATCACAGTTTTTTGCAACATGCTTATCAATTGGATCAACATTGACTAATTCTGGCTTAGCCGGTTCTATCTTAAAATTCCCAAGATCCACATCACAAAAGCAATTAACTTGATTTTGAGGCACATAATTTATAATTGGGTTCATCATTGGCTCCCTGTACAACTTAACTTCCTAGCCATTCATTGGAATTGTTGCATAAGACAAATCAAATTGGACATTTCCCCTAACCGCTGCTATCCATTGTCTTGATAGAAGCATCCTGAACTGAGGAGGGGTATCAATTATAGTTATATCTATATTATAGGCCACCTGAGAATAAGTGGCTAATTTAATTTCAACATCTTTCATAACACCCACTACTGGAATAGGCCTACTATCCATTGCATAGCACTTCCCTCCGTTAGTATCCACCCACATGCCAAGTTGTTTCATAACTCCAACTAGCATGATATTGATGGGTATGTGCAAGATGATGATGGGCCAAAAAGTGGCAATATGATGGGTATGTGACTGACAACTATTTTTTTCCCCAAGATTGATGAAACAAAAAGGGTTTTTAAAGGAGATTCTCAACTTTCCAATGATATAAATTATGCTTTACTTTGAATTTAATAAGTAATTCTTATTCATTTTCTATTCAAATTATGACTAAAGTCTTGATTGATAGGTTGATTGAAAACAATCTATAGCTTTCAAATGGTATCACATTTTTTTATTCCAAAACATGCATCACATTCTATGCTTCACATAATATAGGATTAAAAAAGAAAAAAATGAATTTCATCAAGCTTTGACCAAGTTAACGTGGTCAGACATATGAGTTTTTATATTTTTTTAAAAGTTGTAATAAGAATTTTATAATTAATTATTTACATAAAAAAAAATTACAAAAATATGTATCACACATTGGGGCATAGTCATCTACTTATATCTAAAATCTTATAAAAAATATTATCATTTTATTGTGGTTAGGAATTAGTGGGACAAGCCACCTACGCTTCTTATTTTTTTCCTAAAATTTTAAATTACCAACTGCGTTGGAAATTTCTAATTTTCACCAAATAGATTTCTTTTTTTTTTAAACAAACCTAGTAGTTTAGAAACTACATTCAATTTGATAAAGATTCTATTCTTACATATTTTTGAAATAATATAGATAACTTATTCAAATTTTAACATCAAGTTACCTGACTCTGATTTTTCTAAAAAAATTTCCACTTAAGGGCTTGTTTTTTCCATGATGATCCTACACATACCCTGATAGCAGTGCTAGAGTCTATCATGCAATTACTCAAAAAAAAATTGTTTATAAGCAACATGGTAAAAAAAAGTTCAACTTGTGGGGAATTTACCAATACATCATTTAGACACACTTCTCAGACAATCATCTTCTTTTGCTTGTTAACCATTTTAGTGGCCATCTAATTTTCAGAACTCGTACTTTTCTCATTTCCATTTGATATCAATTGAATTGCACTATCCCTATACTCCTTAATTCTCATCCCTTCGAGTAGTGGGACAAACATTTTTACCTATGATAAAGCCTAAGAGAATACAAAAGAAGAACCTTCCACCTTAATCACTTTCTTTTGCTCCAATGTTCCTCCTTTGCTTTCCTCCTTTTCTCTTTTATTCAATTGATTAGTTTTCTATGTCTCTTTGTGTAACTCTTTATCCTCCTCCTTTTGAACAAGCTTTTTTTCATTCTTATCATGTTGCTTATTTTCTGTTCTCTTCAAAACTCTTGGTGTTACTTCTCTATCTTTCATAAATATTCCCCTAGGAGCACCTTCATTTTCATTCACTATCTTATTTCTTAACCAATACTTTCTCTTTGCTTGTTCAACTACAGCAATGGTTAACCTCTTTATTTCCTCTTTAATGGGTCTCCTTATATCACATTGAGTAGACACCTCAATAGAGTATTGTTCTGCATAACTTTCTTCATAATTAGAAAAAACTTGTTGTTCAGCCATGTGGACATTGCACCTTTGATTTGAAAAATCATACTCACAACCTTCATCTTCTAAAGATGAATACTCCTCCTCAGTATGGTTAAAGGTATTTGAGGTCAAGTACATTGTGTGATGCTCTCCACTATCACCTGCTAACATTCCTTCTTTCTACATTTCTTGGGATACAACACAGTGATCTGGGGAATGTGGCCCATCACAACTTTCACACTAGAGATTATTATTGACCATATACACCACCTTCTTCCTTAATGGATCATGTGTTTCTTTGTTCCTGAGTCTATCCATTATAGGTTTTCCATCCTTCCAATTTATATTGTAAGGCATGTCATGTAACCTAGGCCTCTCACTTTTGTATGTGTTCTCCTATTTGTATTGATAATTATTGGCTTGTTTAGGAACCCTAGGGTTGTCTCCCTTACTGATTAGCCCAACAAATTTCTTGTTTTTTTCAATGGTTAGTGCTATCTTTTGGGCTTTATCTAAATCTCTTGGAAACCTATTTCTTAGTTCATACCCTATTTTTGGATCGAATGCATTCAAATAAATACTCAATGCTATAGAGTTTGGCAACTTCGACCTAGGTGGTATCTTATTCTGCAATTTTCTGAATCTCTGGTTAAAATCATAAATTGACTCATTCTGATTTTTTTTAATCCATACTAATTCATGTAAAGTGGAATCTAGTGCACAAAAATTTCCATACTATTCAAGAAATCTATCATGAAATTCTTGGATAGAATCAATAGAAGTTGTTGGCAAGCTATTAAACCAATCCCTAGCTTCTTTATTAAGTGAAATCATGAAAATTCTCATATGTAAAACTTCATATGATATATCCAAGTCTTGGAGAAAAGCATTAAAATTCCTGAAATGATCTTTAGCAGTAATTGTATTCCTCCCTATAAACTTAGGAACACGACTTCTCCAACTGTTATCCATAGGGTAAGGGTATAATTGAAACCCTGTCAAATAAAATTGTCTTATCATTGTTGTATACTATTGAGGGGTAGGATTATGCAAATGTTGATACTAGTACACTGGATTATTGTATTGTGTGTAAAGATATGGCACATATTGTTGACCATGAGGTGGTTGGACATTTGTATGTTGTGATGCAATATACAGTGGATGGTTTGGTTGCTTGTATTGATTTTCCATATGATTATGAGGAGCCTTTGATGGGTTTGAAGGCCCTACATTATTATTTCCCTACCTATGAGGTGGTATATACTTTGAAAAACCAACTATCTCAGCATCAATTTTGGATTTCTGTAATTTGAAGTCTTGGATTAATTTTATCATTTGGATCTTTTCCTGTTTAGCTTTTTCTCTTTCTACTTCTTGTTTATGAAACTTGTACTATGTTTCTATTTCTTCACAAGTTGAGAACTCATAATTTTCTTCAGGAGTTACATGATCAATAGGCTCATTTTGATTGCCCTGCATTCTTTGATCATATTCCTATTGAAACGTGACTCTTTCAGCCTCAAGTTTAGCTTCAAATTTCACCTATTTCTAAGGATTATAAAATGGATTTCTTTTTTCTTCAGGGGTATAAGGTTCTCCACTTGAATTATTTGTCCATGTATCATAATGGTCATATGTCTCAAAATGTGGTCTTGATGCTTTGTCTTTGTTCGTTATGCACATGTCCTCATTTATCTTCTTACCCTTATCAACCTTATAATCCTTATGTGTCCACTTACTATTGCTAGAAATACCTCTAGCAGGACCTCCTTTGTATTGGGATCTTCTACCATTCATGTTAAATTGATGCAATATTCTTGTCAAAGTCAACACTCACTTTCTTAAATGTGAGAAAAATGAAATTATTCTTGATTGTATCCCTAGTGGAATCACTTTTTCTGAAACCTAAAAAATTTCAAGTTATGAATCTTTCTTCAGTGACTCTATATGCTGATCTTCAACTGGATAACCTACAATAATTTTCCCCCAGCAGAGTCGCCAATTTGTTAGCTCTCAAAAATGCAGTCTTGAACCATGAGAGGTCGGTAAGCTCTCACAACTTTTCAGGGTAACATACAAGGCCAAATGATTTAGACCTTCTACTCTTCAGGTGTTGCTAGACCTAGGTAGGTATACCTTTT